>VWZN01010524.1:535039-569762 GCA_013396955.1 Regulus satrapa | reverse complement strand
CCCCCTTTTTTTTTTTTTTTTCTCTTCCAGTTCTCCTTGGCTTTGAAGCTTATTAGAAAAGAGATAATGCTCATTGGTGCACGCATTGTATCAGCTTGCTTTAGCTGCTGGATCTTCCCTGTAGCAGTGCTCTGACAACAACAGTTATGATCCCATTACATATTCTGTCCTAGTGGTGCAGGATTGACACTGTTTTACACCTAATACTCTCTGCAAAGTAATTTGCAATATTATAGCAAACTGAGAGTGACACATCTCTAAGTTCTATTTATCAGAGGAGCCCAGTTGTGATAGTTTCCCAGCAAGAGGAAGGGATTTTATTCCTGACTCAGTTTAATTGGTTTTTTTGAAGATGTTTATCTGTTGCCTAAGCTGAAGAGCTGTATCTCTAATTGTTCCTTGTTCAATATATCTTTGGCTACCTAACCACATGTGTGTTTGGCATTGTGTACAGGTTGTGGTTTGCTCAGAGGTCTTAAAGGTGGCAGATAGTAAAAGTAAAAAAAAGCAAACCAGATGACCTTGTTTTTTGAGTAGGTTATGCCATACTTCACTTGTTTGTTTGAATATCTTAAAATCTAGATGACAAATACAAATTCTGGGTTCCTAAGCTTTTTTTCCTAAGGGAACTTATCATCACACTCTATGTACGTGTGTGTGTTTGTCTGCCCACGTGCTTGCTTAACATTTGCCCTGTACCACTTTTGAATCTTTTGGCCATCTTTGGGCAGACTTGACAGAGAAGTGCAGATCTAAGAGATTAAATACTCACAAAAATGTATGAAAATGAAAGCTGAAGAGAGTAATTGTGATTAATTGTGTTAATGTGTAGGGAAAGGTGCAAGAATGATTTTACCAGACATCAAGAAATCTTCTGCAAATTAGCACTATGTTGTTTAAAGGCCCTAAGTGTGGGAAAAGGTTCTCTTGGAGTTTGCTGAGAAGATTTGACCTTGTTGGGCTAGAACTCCATAGAAGATTCTCCTCTAGTAATGCTGCTCCTGAATGTACTTGTACACACATTGCCCTTTTGACTTCCTGTCATGCATACAAAACATGAATGTGAAGCTTGGTGTTGGGAGGGAAATTCTTCTGAGCACGGCCTGGAGTGAGACACTTGCTTCCATCCTCCTGCATGGACCTGACAGGGTACAGCAAGGATTCCTTCTCTTTTTGCTTTCCCCTATGCAAATAGAAGCAAGCAGTAGGATACGTGGTGTTCTGCTTTCTGACATAGACTCTGAAAGTGCTTTTATCCAGTGCAGTTTCTTACTGAGCAATTCTTTTCAAGGAGTGAAAGGGAATGGGGAACAGTAAAAAGCTAGTTACATATGCAAGAATTCATTAATAAATGATGTTGACATTATTTTGCCATGTGGAAAACTGCTGTCATCAGTCATTACTTTTGGAGTTCTCTGCACATTAGTAGTAATTAAGTACATTCTTTCTGAATAAAGGTGTATTGATATGATGTCAAATATGTTCTTTCCTTCCAGAAATATTCTTTTGTTGCACTTCTAACAGATGTCCTGGAAATTGAGGTTAAAGACAAATTTGCCAAGAGTCGTCCGATCATCAAGCGCTTCCTTGGGAAGTTAACCATACCCGTTCAGAGACTATTGGAGAGACATGCAATTGGGTAAAAATGAATACATTCTTAATGCTAGCTTGTGTTCAGCAGGAACACTCAGAATCTAGGATACTGAGAGCAAAGAGCAGCCTTTCTGGCTTACTGCTGCAGAGCAGCAAAGTTTTACTACATCTGTAGTAAGAAATATGTTTTAACTTTGATAGCTTTATTGCCTAACTGGAAAATTGAAATGTTTCTAGCCCTGTCCTGAATACACGTACCCCTGCTTATGTTGATCTGTGTCTATCTTTTTTTTCAGCCTTATTTATTTACCTAAAATACGTTATCCACATGCAAGGTTACCCTCTGGCTGGCTAGTCGAGAAGCAAGGCATTATCACAATACTACATGGTTGTGTGCAAATCTCTTAGAACAAGCAGGTATCATTGACTGACTTCTTGTACAGCTGAAGTCTTTTTAATTGTCAGTTCTGTAATCAGAGATGTAATATCCCTTCAGTGAATTGGCCAGAACTGCTGGCTGTGACTTCTTAGTTTCCAGAGTGCTTCTGGTGCTACACAATTTAAATTGCCTGTCGTTAGGAATAGCTCATTGATGGGACTCCAAATTCACCTGTTGTGTATGCCTTTCATACAGGCCCTGCCTCAAAGTTTCCTAAAGTTAATGTGTCTCCATTGACTTAAAAAAGCCACTGGATTAAGCCCAGTGGATAAGGAATGATGGTGAAATTAAATGCATATTTTCTTCTTTAAAACTTAAGGGCATGGCAGTGTCATCACACTTATACAAACTGGCCTCCTTTTTCACAGATATTCCCCTCAAAGTAACAAGTTGCGTAAGGGGAGAAAATCAAAATTCAATTTGAAAAGTTTTCAGCTTTACATTTTCAAAGTGGTGTCTACATTGGTAAGTAAGGAAGAATAAAATTGTAAGAGTAGCTTAAAATTTTGATAATACCTTCTAACACAGAATTTATTTTAAAAAAACTTTAAAAAAAAAAGCCTGTCCATTTGTTTTGTAGTGGTATATAAGAATAGTGCAGGTATATACACAACATAACTTTTCTAAAACTTGCCTCACCTTGACTTTCAACGGATTGTGTTTGGTTGAACAAGCAGCTTTTTCTAATAAATTTGCACACTCCTATTCACTTAAAAAGAGCATCGGGACGCAGGGTGGTTTCAAAACCTAATGCAGGGTGTTTATTTCCTTGCTAAACACCAAAATGTTTTTCTGCTTTAGGATTCCTGGTGCTGTGATTTGTGGAAGTTACCGGTTTGCTGTATTTGTCATTTCTCACCTCTATTTTTTTCAAACCATTAATCTGGAAGACATTTCCTGTTTCTTCCCCATATTTCAGTTCTGTATATTTGATACATCAAATCTTTTTAGGAAAGGAGAGGCAGTATAAGAAATATGTATTAAGAATATGGGTATTTGGTTGGTTTGCCATACTACTGTTAGAACTGACATTAAATCTGTTTTGCCTCTTCATCTGTAATATACTTGTCCATTTTCAGTTTTTGTATAAAGACAAGACAATATTTCACCAAAGGTTTTGCAAAGTAAAGGTCAGTGTAGATGTGAGGTAGAAATGTACCAAATATACAGTTAGCTGCTAAGGCTCTTGCATTTTTGGTTTTGTAAGTAAGTAAGTGTAACACCATCATTTTGGTGATGTCAAGAATGATTATCAAGTAATGAGAAGGTGAAATCCAGAGCCAGCCACTTTTAGATAAATTCTGCCCCACTTTTAGCTGTAGTCAGTGCTCACAAATTTGTGTAATGAAATGGCCTGTGGCTTTTAATTTCCTGGAAAACATGATAAATGAGCATGAGAATCATCTAGAACTGATTCAGCTGATTGCAGAGAAAGCATTATTCATGACGTGGCTTCCTATAATGGCCTGGAGTAACACAAAACTTTTGTAAAAACTGGAAACCTCAGATATCTAACTGATGACTTGTACTTGGAGTACAGAGGAATCTGTGACAGGTCCTGGAGACCCTACTGCAGAGATTTGGTATCCTGTGAGCAGCACGGAGAGGGGAGGCTGCTTGTCCACTTAGGGTTTTCTTTTCCCCCTAAAAGTTTGTGCAAGCTGCTGCAACTTATTTCAGTAATAGCTGCATTTGTTTTATTTTGCAGTAGGAGTGCTCCCAGTAAAGGAGAGGTGTTTATGCCATTATAAAGTTATTTGCATAAATAACAATAATTTCCTGTGGAGGTCTTTAGTAGCTCCCTCTTCTTCCTTCAGTTTTCCCAGCTGTGCTGGGGGGAGCTGAGGCTGGGAATTCTGGCTGTGCCTAAGTAAAAACGTACAGCCTGGGATCTGATCCAAAGTGTCAAGCTGATAGAAGTGTCTAAGCTAGTCTAAGCCCCACTGAATTCAGTAACTCTTAAAAACATATTTAAAGATAAATTCAAACATGAATAGCTTTTCTAAATCAGAACGTAGAAGTGCTTTGTTGAACGTGAAAAATTATGAAGTAACTATTTGTGACTTTTGTACATAGTAAAAACCACAAGGGGGCAGAAAGGTTTTGTTAATTATAAAACATTTTGTGTTGGAGAAAGGAGGAGGCTAGGAGAGAGGGAATCTTTGAAGTTTGATTTCTTTAGAACTTAAGATATTTAGGGATATATAAGAATTGGTGGGGCATGATCTGTATTTGGAATTGATCATACCTAGTTTTTAGGCTGCTTTATTTGTTAACCAAAGGTATTTTACACCATTGTTGGTGTATGTGTTTTTCCATGTAAACCAGAGTACGTGGCAGATTTTAAGAGCATAATAGAAATTAAATACTGAAAACAAGAAACCAGCAAAAAATTTAAAAACTGCAAATTTTTGATTTTGCAGAGACCAGGTTCTCAGCTATAATCTTGGCAGAAGGCTCCCAGCTGATCATGTTAGTGGGTATCTCCAGTTCAAAGTGGAAATCACATCTTCTGTTCATGAAGGTGAGAATTTATCAGTGATCTGGATCTCCAGATAGTTGAATGGAGAGAGTTTCTATGTATTTCTGTGTCTAGGCTTTTCTGTTGTTCAGGACATAATCTACTTTCTCATTCATGTGTGTTCCCCCTACTACATATTTTTTCTATTTGGATTCAAAATTTAGATATAGCAGGTACTACCTTGGAGATGGCAGTTCCAAAACCACCAACACTTAGGGTTTTATTTTCTTGAACAGATTTTAAATCAATCTGCTTATGATTCTTATTTTATGCTTGGCAGTGCTCTGTCTTTGGAAAGCAAAATGGGAATCCTTTAAAGTCATACTGCACACCTCCTAATTTTTCTGTATCCTACAGGACAGTATAGGCTTATACAGAGAAAATTCTGTAATTGCTGTTCCAATGCCATGGATGCTCTTTTATTTTATGAAGTTTCTTCCCTTAGTTTTCTAATTTAAGTAAGCAAGCTTGTTCAAGGATGTGTATTTTTATATAATTTAAACAGAGTGAACTATGTGTTGCTGCTCTGTGTTTCATGTTCAGTCTTTCTGTCTCTGCAGATGCTTCACCAGAAACGGTTGGCACTTTGCTCGGAACCAACTCTGTAAATGGAGACTTGGGGAGCCCCTCTGACGATGAGGACATGCCAGCAGGACATCACGATACATCCACGGTGTGTTCCAATGGCCCAGTCTTTGAGGAATCTTCTGGAGACACAATCCTGAGACACTCTTTAAGGACTAGTAGGACTCTGGAGACGGACCAGGATGAGCTGACCTCTGGTGCTTCAAGATCATCCCCTCCCAGAGGTCGCCAGGACTCACTAAATGACTATCTCGATGCAATAGAACACAATAACCACCCCAGACCAGGGACATCTGCCTGTGGTGACCGTCCACGAGGAGCCTCCCCAAAACTGAGGAGCAGCTTCCCTACTGACACAAGACTTAATGCTATGCTTCACATTGACTCCGATGAGGAGGAGCACGAGCTGCATCAAGACCTGGGTTTTCCGTCTTCTTTGGAAGATGATGGTGGTTTAGTTATGCTAAATGGTGCTACCAGAAATGTTGAAGGAAACGAAGTAAGTTCTTCCTCAGAGCAGGTAATGCCAGGGCCTGCAGAGAGCGAAAGGGTTTCGGCCTCAGATGCTCCTTTGCCATCAGGTGATGATCAGCAAGATTGTGTCCCAGAACTTCCTCCTGCAGAGGAAGGAGGCGAAAGCCTGCAGGGTTCCCAGGCCGAAGCCCCGGCAGAGCAGGCTGGCGGCGAGCCCTCTGCCCCTCCGGAGGCAGAGCAGCCTCCCGGCGGCGCAGACGCGGGAGCCGCCGAAGCTGCAGGTGCGAGCAGAAGGGGCGTCAGCGAAACGGAGTCCATCGACCAAGGCTCGGAGCCGTCCCAGCTGTCCTCAGAGACGGAGCAGAGCGACCCGGCTCGCACCGAGAGCGTCAGCGAGGCCAGCACCCGGCCCGAGGGCGAGAGCGACGCCGAGGGCGCCGACAGCTCCTGCAACGAGAGCGCGACGGTGCGGCGCTCCTCGGTGGAAATGCGCTGCTCCTCCTGCGAGAGCGCCAGGTTTCCCGAGACTCCAGCCTTCTCCTCTCAGGAGGAGGAGGAGGGAGCCTGTGCCCCCGAGGCGGCTGTGGCGGAGCCGGCCGCCGAAGCCCAGGAGCCTGCCGGTGCTGCCGGCTCTCTGCCCGCGGTGCAGCTGCCTCAGGAGGAGGCGCAGGAGGCTGAGGCAGGTGAGCTGCAGGACCGAGAGGAAGCAGAAGAAATCTGGCAAAGAAGAAGAAGCCTGCAGGCAGCGGCTGCTCAGAGCCAGTCTCAGGATGAGGAAGTTGAAGGAGCACAGGCAGCTTGTGAGGGAGCCACGGCACAGCTTGAAGGAGCCACTGGAGGTAATAGCTGCAGGAGGCACTTTCTGGAGTGACCTTACTGCATCTGAAAACAAAGATGGTTATTTTCTCAATTTCATTATCTTTAGAGATTTTATTTTTTTGTTGTTGTTCCTTTGAATTTACTGCTTTCTTCAAGAGACTCTTGTGGCTTTTTGATGTAATGGAAAAATCCGAACCTAAAATATCCGAAACGTGTTTCTTTTAAAATTAGATATATTTTAATTCTTGAGAGAGTAGTGAGGAGGAGGAAAGAATTCCACAAAATTATCCTGCTCACTAATGAAAATGGTAATGAGGATGGACAAAACTCCCCAAAAGTAGGAAATGCAAAATAGAATTTAAATGTGGCTCTTTTCTTTGAATGTTTTATATTAGCACTAAAACATAAGAGTAATTAAAAGAAAAGAGAAAGGAAAAAGAATCCGTTTTTTTCAACTTCAGGCTCTTTATTTTCCTTTTCCCAGTTCCTTCTCCATACAGATGGATCCTAGCGTACTGGAACCTTGGGAGGAGAGGAGTGTGTTACCTAAGTTAACACTGTAAAACTCTTATTGGTTTTAAAATTATTTTAACAGTTAAGAATTTTCTGTCTCGCTAAAATCACTGAAAGTCAAATGTGTCCCTAATGAATTGTTTCCAAGTGACTTTAATAATGGATTATCTGTTCCTTTTCTTCAGGGATTGAAGTGTATCCAGTCAAGTGGGTTTCCAAATGCATCTTTTTCATGCCAAGTGTTATATATAAAGTATTAATTTCTTCTCTTCATAAACAGGTTGTTGATTTGGAAATATCAATTTTGGTATTTATTTTAAATACTGTTAATATTTTACAGCATTTTCTAGACATTGGGGATGCTCTTTATTAGATATCAGGTTGCATCTTGTTTTCATAGCAGTTTGGCTGCAGCAAGGAAGGATAGTGGACAGTTTCCCACTCTTAGGGTTTCTGAGAGGGCCAGCTGGAGCTTTGTCCTGCATATGGCTCAGGCACAGGTTGTTCCCGGTGCCCTGACTTTGGCTGCTCTCAGATGGATGCAGCACATCCCAGAGGTGATATTTCCAGGACCAGGACATCCCAGAGGAATCATTTGCTTAGAACTGTCAGCAAAACTTACTTTGACCCCAAGAACAGATGACTGTTAGATACGTCCTGAAATATCCCAGTCCTGCAGAAGCTTTAACACAGCTGGCTCAGTTCAGAGGCAACTCTAGGACTTCCCCACATTGACTGAAAAAATAATCTGTGTATGTTTTGATTCCAGGTTCTCCCGCCAATGGCCATCAGCCCTTGAGGTCCCTGCCTTCGGTGCGTCAGGACGTTAGCCGGTACCAGAGAGTGGATGAGGCTCTGCCACCAAGTGAGCTTCTCCATACTTTAATTGGGGGATAGGCTGCCTGTGTCTCACTACTGAGGGTTCATTACATTTTCTTTTGGAATGTGTGAGCTGAGAATGAGAAGTCAGAAGGGAGGAGGGATGACGGTTAAGTCCGGTGGTGGTGTGGTAATGACACCTGGTGCACTCAGACTTGCTGAGTGTCACTCATCAGAGACAGCGCTGCCTTTCCTGTGTGCAGTGCACAGGGGCAGGGAGATGAGGTGATGCTTTTTCATGGGCACTGCGAGGCGTCAAGCACTCTGAAATCTCTGAATACTTCTGGTGTGGTAAGGATTTACAAAGGAATATACAACAACTTTGATAACTGCGGATTAATTTAAAGGTGTCTGTGCTTTCCTTGCATTTCTTGGGGCAGAGTGAAGATTTTTGTAGTAAAATAAACAGATGAGCTTTAACAAACATGAATTGTAATTTCCCTAATGCATATGAAAAATACATGGCTCTTGATTGTTGAACTTAATTCACTTGCTTAAACTCTGAGAAGTGAAAATCTATTCAGTATTAGGTATTCAAAGAAAGGACCCCCCCCCAAAAAAAAAAAGGTACACAGCTGATATACAAACATTGGTTTAAACCAGATATTTAAAAAAAAAAAAAAAAAAAAAGTAAATTCAAACCCATTGACATTTGTAGCAAAACTCTGTTACTTACTGTAATGGAGTTGGGAATTAAGATATTTAGTGTAAAATTAATCCCTGTTTCCTGTTTCCTGGGATGCTATGGGACTGTGTTTGCTCTGTAATTGGAGCAAGTAACTGGAAGAAGCCTGATAGCAGAACACAGATATAACTGCATATGGAAAGCCAGGATGATGATATGGTTGTGCTCCCTGCTGGTTCTGTTATAATCAGATTAATCCTGTGTGCAGATCTTTGAGTTAATTAACTGCCACCCTATTATACCAGTTTTACATTTTGCAAAACTGTGTCTGGGAGACAGATATTTCAGAAATGCACAGAGATAGCTGGTCCAGTTCTGTGGTTTCAGAAGAAAACTATACACTACAATAACTACTTGGAAAAACTGCTGAAGCATTAGTGGAAAAAGTTTTGGCTGTGTAGTATTTTAACATTTCTGACATTTGCTGTGTTTCTGCACAGTCATGCATGTACACATCATTCCTTTGCAGTCAAAGCCCAGTACAATCTCTAGGTAAATAAATAATTTTGCTAATATGAATAAAATCTACTAATCATAGCCTAAATTATTTTTTTTTCTCTCCAAAGATCTGCTTTCAGATGTGTGACAGGTTTAATATTTTAATACTGAAAAATTAGAGAAAAGTTTAAGAATATGATTTTGAGCTGTAAACTTTTTAATTTGGGTTGTATTTCAGATTCAGAATTTGAAAGCAAGGAGGAATAAAATATGTATTTCTTTCAGTCTTGTGTTAGGTCAAGTTAAAGAACAAGAGAAAGAATTTAAACATTTATCCTTCGTTTCTGCCTAGAATGTGCAACAATATGCTCCAGATCCTACATTCCTGGGCAAAAATTAACAAAGCTTGACCATGAAACCTTGATGGAGGACAATTTTGCAATTCAGCAATCTGTTTGTAACACATTTGACTAACAGTGATTTCATGGAATGGACCCTTATATAGGAACATAGCAGAAGACAGCCTTGTCCATCACAAGGCTGATGCAGATGCTTTACTTTGGAAGCCATTACTCAAGTGTTTAAACTTGTGTATGTAAAACGAAATACAGGAAAAAATGGTTTTCTTCTGCAAGAGCATGTTACAGAAACGGTGACTGTGTCAGAATTGGGCATAAACACTGCAAGAAAAATCCCATCTTATTATACAGTGGTTTAGGGCTTGACAATTAAGTAGGATAATTAATTCACAAATGTTTGAGGGCTTTTGGGGTTTTTGTGCCTGGTTTTTTTTCCCTAACGAAAAATTCTGTTGTTCCTGGGTGTTTTATTTTGTTTACAAACTGGTTTTAAAACTTGAGTGTTTTTATTTTATCATCAGATACTACTTTAACTTAGACTTGCAATATAGATAGTCTCATCTTGACACCTTCTGAGCTCTCAAAGACTGTTTTTCAACTGATGTGCTAAATGGTTTGCACATTTTCTATAGTTGCAAGTGTCTGGGAATTAGGCAAGTCTGTTTCTGTATAGATGTGTATTTTTTATATACATATGTATATGTCTATGTTGTAGTAGTAGTTGTTGTTATTATTCTTATTGTAGAGACTTGAAACAATAGATGGGGTTATAAAAGTGACAGAGCTCAAAAGAATCCATGAATAAACCCCAGGCCCACCATAGCTGACAATATTTTTTATTACTCCTTAGACTGGGAGGCTCGAATTGACAGCCACGGACGGATTTTTTACGTGGACCACGTGAACAGGACGACAACGTGGCAGCGACCCACAGCTCCCCCAGCCCCACAGATTCTCCAGAGGTCAAATTCCATACAGCAGATGGAGCAGCTGAATCGCCGGTAGGAATTACCCTCGGTGCTTGTGAATTTGGTGTGCTTGCAAAGCTGCATTCACCATTGCGAGACTGAGCGTGGAGACAGGGCCACAGCTGCTCCCACAGCTGGCCTTAGGTGGTTATTTTTTTGTGGCTGTTTCTTTTAGTTTGCATGTGAGCTTCCAGGACTTCTGTGTTCCACCTGTGATCTTAAGCTATGTGACCAAAAAGAATACATCTGAGAATGGTTGTCAGAAATTCAAAAGGCTATTAATGCAGAAATCAGAGGCCAATATATATTAAGCTACATGGCAGAAAATACAGGCAGGCTCCCTCGGAGCCAGAACTGGGTCACAGTTACCATATACTATATGTAAAGTCCAGTTTTCCAATCCTAGGTACCAGAGCATCCGAAGAACAATGACAAATGACAGGCCTGAAGAGCACACAAATGCCGTGGATGGAGCTGCAGAGGAAGCTGAATTTCATCATTCTAATTCAGGTTTAAAAAGAAAAAAATCATTTTTCCCCTTCTCCAGAGAAGGGAGCACTCATTTCATAGATGGTTTAGTGACAGTGCATAAGGCAAGCTCTAACTTCTTGCCCTGAAAGTTTGTGTGAAAATGAAGCTGTTTGTTTTCATTACTGTCTAGTTTTGAAGGTTATGACTCAGCCTGCTCAATATGCTTAAGAGAAGATTGTGAGGTTCAGAGCACTTTTCTGTCAGTACCAGACTGGTTTAGAAAGCAGGACGTTTGCAGTGAAAAAATATAAAATTGTGTGATCTGGCTTATAAATATTTTGACTGCTAATGTGATTTGAATTAGTTGAATGTAGAACTAGAAAGGGCTTCAGGCAGTCATGGACTACATATCTGTAGAAAGACTGGAAGAGTTGTTCCTATACCATACTTACCAAATGCTGTCTCATGAGTTCTTATATTTTTCACTTGAAGGACGTTCTTTAACTTTTTAGGCAGTCTACTCATAATTTTTCTTATAACATACCCTTAATTCCATTGCTTCCTAGTCTTTCCTTGTGACTTCTGGTTTTAGGTATCAAATTAGTTTTTTGTCTACTCAAGATTGTCATGAGTTGGTCTTCAGCTTCTGAGGAATATTTCAGAAAATCAAATAAAGCTATGGCTCTGCTGTACTGCAGAGGTTGTGGAAGTATCTTACATAGAACACCTCTTGTACATTCCTGCAGAAGATTTTTTTTGTTTTTGTTTGTTGTAATAGTTTGACACTAACCAATGTTCAGTCTTTGATCTGCTAAAATCAGGTCCTTGTATGCAGAACTTTGGCACGAATGTCTCTTTTCCTCTGATCTCTGTGAGTTGATTATCCCTACCTGTACACAGATCTTTGTACTTTCCTAATGTGCCCCTGTGGTTTTGAATCTTGTCCATCCTGCTGTCCAAGTACTGCTGAGTCTCCTAATTGGAGCAAATTTTGTCTCCCCTGTCCAGTCATTAGTAGAAATAATGAGTAGGACCAGACCCAGAGAGATCTTAGTAAAACATCTTGGTGGGCTCTGACAGAATTTATCCCATTCCTTCTGAGAACTCCTTCAGACTTTTGAAAGAGCCACCAGTGTCTCAGCAATTGCTCCACCTTATTTCCTAACTGTTAGAGTGCATGTCACCTGACCTAAAGGCTTTGAAAACCTTTAATTTGCACCATGATCTTTATCCTGCTCTCTCTCACCTCCATTTTTTCATTCTTCTGGTAGTCTGGCCAGTGTTAACCTTTGGAATAAAGATAGGAAGCAAGACTTTTTTGAGTTCTGAACATCATTACTTTTTTTTCTTTTCACTAAGCAGTTCTTTCCTTGTTCTCTTCTTCTTACTAAAAATTTACTAACACATTTTAAAAGTTTGTTATCCATCCAGTCCCTTGCACAGCTGTGTGGTTGTGTGCTTTGGCTTTATCTCTGGATGCTTTTGATGTACTCTTATAAAAATCTCTCCTAGATTAATCTGATATGCAAGCAGTGCCACCCTTTTTTGAGTTTCAAGTCACTGTAGAACTTGAGATTTACCCAATTCTATTGCTTCTAGTCTTCACTTCTCTTGTAGCTGTTTCCTTTTCTATCTTTGTGCATGTGCAGCCAGATGGTTTGTGTTGTACACAAATCAGCTTTAAGCAAATTCAGGCCAAACCCTAACCAGTAAATTCAGCTGAATAAATGTCTCATAAACCAAATTCATAAACCTCAAACTGCAGTAAAAACCCACCTGGTGACCCATTCTGGTTTCCTGATTGCCCAGACTATGACAGAGGACTTACCTGCTGCATGTCACAGCATCTTCTGGGGTGTGAGAGTAGCCTGGTGTGTACACCCAAATTTTGTACCAGTACAGGGTTCACTTATAACTTCAGTGCGTGTCTGCGAGACACTCCCAGCCCAAATATTGAGGCACAGCTGCAGGAGCCCTTGTGCCACTCTGCCTTGGCCCCATTCATGACATGCTCCACCTGGGACAGCTTGAGGTTTATTGTCTAAGTAGTGTTTCTAAAAATGCTTTTGTTAATTTATTTTACCAATTACCCTATCACTTCCTGATTTCCTCTAATGTGTTTATTTTCTCCATTCCCTTTTTTTCCATAGTATTTTCCTATGCATACTTATAACTTTACCTTTATAATTTTCCTCTTCTTTTGTTATTTCTTCTTACTTTTCCCTCAGTTTAGAGTCTCATTCAGTGCCTTTCTCCTTGCTCTGCTTGTGTTATGATCTATTATATCTGTGATAGCTGTGGTCTACATGATTAATATTCATTTGATGGAGAAGTGTGCGCATACTGCAACGTGTAAAAAAGAAAGAAATTAAAATGTAGATGGCAGCACACAGTTGAGTGTAATATCACTGAAGACCAAAACTGAATTTGCAGTTTTTAATTTCCATTAAAAATATGCTTCCAATTATCTTCAAAGAGAATTGGAGGCAACAGTTTTGACATTGTAGCAAATACCACTCAGTATATTTTCACTTCCTTCCTCATACTGAGGAAAAACAGGGCACTTCTGTAGTTGCTAGGAGAAGACACAAATGTTTATTGGAATTTGAAACTTGAAAGGTACTTCCTTGGCATCCTGCTTCTTACTTACATAAGTTGCTTCAATACTGTATCAAGACTGGGGCTGTGGTAATGGCAGATTTATTGTTTGTTTTTTAAGAAGGAATGAAGCATCTATAAATGTACAATGACTTTTATATCCATTAGTTAGCATTTAAGAAATAACTTACCTGCATATAGCTACAGCACAGACATACCCAGGGGACTTCTTTGCATCTTATAAACAGGTGCAAACTTGGTAACTCAAATAATGGAATGTGCTTTTTTTTTTTTTTTTAAATATTGTTTACCAAAAACCACAAGTAAATGTTACTAAGCTAAAATTGTAGTATTTTCAGAAGCTTCATGTTATGTTAGGAGAAATTTGGGTCCACTTATGTGGACAATCCTCAGTAAAACTGAAATAGTTGTGTACGTAGTGCTTTCCTTGCTTGTGTGATTCACATCAATGTAATTGTTTGCAGGGATGCTTTGGTAATAACTGCTGGAAGTCTTTGTCATTTACTTTGCTCTTAGATTTTCGAAGAGAGAATGTGCTGCCTCACTCTACCTCCAGATCCAGACTTACTTTATTGCTCCAGTCTCCCCCTGTGAAATTCCTTATCAGCCCAGAGTTCTTTACAGTGCTGCATTCTAACCCTGTGAGTATGGTGCCTAGAGCTCAAAGGCTTTCATAAATAAATACATGCTTTTAAATGCAGTTGTTTTGTGTACAAATATACTGCTCAGTGTTTGTTGACTTATAAGATATTGATGGTACATAGCGAGACTGGATGAATTTACTCATCATCACCCCTTGCAATTACTGAGCTATCAGAGCCATCCTTGCTCTGCATGATAGCAATTTTTATTTTCCACTCAATTCTTCATCTTTCTTATGGTACAAAATTATTTGTTTATGGAAGCAATAGCTTTCCTACTGTGCTTTGCAGCGAGTGAGACATGATTCTGAGAATGACCTTGCTGCTTAATGGCATGATTTGTTTCCCCCAGATTGCCTGGTTTATATTGTATATTAGAGGTCACACTGAACAAAAATGCATCTTAATATATTATCTTCCCCTTTTTTTTTAACTGTTCTTCAGTGCTTCTTTTTGTATAGGTTCCCCCTTCAGTGTTTCTTTTTGTAATGGGATTTAGTAGTGTACGGAGAAGCAATGGAACAAGTAATTTTTCTTCTGCAGGCCCACTTACAGTGAAGAGGGTTGTCTTTTGTGGTCAGAGCAGTTTTCTCTTGGAAGAGCCTTTGCTGTTGTGTGTTTTTCAGAGTGCCTACCGCATGTTTACAAATAACACGTGTCTGAAGCACATGATCACCAAAGTCCGGCGGGACACCCACCACTTCGAGCGCTACCAGCACAACCGGGACCTGGTGGGCTTCCTCAACATGTTTGCCAACAAACAGCTGGAGCTGCCCAGGGGTTGGGAAATGAAACACGACCATCAGGGCAAGGTAACTCTACAGTGCTGAGAAGGCCTTGTGTTCATCAGTTTTTTCTGAGATCAAATGGATGTTCTGTAGGCTGGGGACGGTGTGGCTGGACAGTGCCCAGGCGGAAAGGGACCTGGGGGTACTGGACAGCAGCCAGCTGAACGTGAGCCAGCAGTGTGCCCTGGTGGCTCCTGACCTGTGCCAGGAACAGTGTGGCCAGCAGGAGCAGGGAGGTCACTCGTGCCCTGAACACGGCGCTGGTGAGGCCACACCTTGAGTGCTGTGTCCAGTTCTGGCCCCTTGGTTTAGGAAGGATGTTGAGACACGTGAGCGCATCCAGAGAAGAGCAACAAAGCTGGTGAGGGGCTTGGAACACCAGTCCTGTGAGGAATGAGGGGTTCCTGTGTGGGAGCTCCTGTGAGGGAGCTGGGGTTGTTCAGCCTGGAGAAAAGGAGACCCAGAGGTGTCACTCTCTAGAACTCCCTGAAAGGTGGTTGTAGTAAGGTGGGGGTTGGTCTCTTTCACCAGGTAGCAACTTGCAGAATGAGAGGACACAGTCTCAAGCTGTGTCAAGGAAAAATTAGGTCGGATATTAGGAAAAAGTTTTTCAGGTAAAGAGTGATAAAGTACTGGAATGGTCTGCCCAGGGAGGTGGAGTCACCATCCCTGATGTGCTTTAAAAAAGACTGGATGTGGCACTTGGTGCTAGGGACTGGTTGAGGTGTTAGGGCATGGGTTGGACTCGATGATCTTGAAGGTCTCTTCCAACCTGGTGATTCTGTGAATTCTGTGAATTCTTGAGGTAAAACGGATGGTCTGGGGCAGCTCTGGGGAGGATCACTCTGGTGGTTGTGTATGGCTTAGGAGGAAAGAGATGGTATGGAGTAGGTTTCCTTAAGAGGTATTAGAGATCTTAAATCGTTGCAAATCTCACTGATTTTTTTTAAACAAGTGGCAATTTTCAATTTTCTAAAAAATATTTTGATATCACTTTTATAGTTGTGATGTAAGTTTTAATGTAACTTTATGCTAGTGCATTCTCAGTATCCAGAATGTTGCATCTTTTGTAGAAAACAGGAGGGTTAAAAATAGACTGTGATTAGCATGTGAGGCAGTGATAAAGCTTATCAGTTCATTAGGATTACTGGCATATTTAGCTTCTTGCTTCTTACATTTATCACTCTCAATAGGGTTAGCTGTGAAAGTCCCTATAAATACTGATCTTGATGCTTGGAAAGATTAGAAAATTATAAACTGAAGGGTAAAAAATGCTTGAGGGTTGCTTCCTAGTTGTTTTGTTTTTATTTTTAAACTCTGAAAAGCACTTTTTTTTTTTTCATTTGACACACAGGTAGGAATGTGCAATTCTACTAACATTATTCTTTGCCTCACTGTTTTCTGCTCTTAAAACATTCTTGTTCTGTTCAGTTCTTCAGAGGCCTGTTTTCTCCTGTAGAATAGGGCAATTTTCAAATTTGCTTTGGATTTCTGGGGTAGCATTTGGTAACACCAATGCTACCACAATATTAATCAAGAAGAGGAAGCACTGAATAAATTCCTACTGGGATTTCTTCCCTTTGAATTAGTCTTAGAATTGCTCATTTTCATCACGTTGAATTGTCTGTGTGACTTGTGGCCAATGGAAAGCCTGTTGAGCACTTGAGAGAGACCGTGACCAGTACCTGGCAAGACCAGTGCTTGGGGAGACCAAACTGAAACTGGACCTGCCTTTAGTAAAGCACAAACCTAAAGAGAAGGAAGTAGAACCTAGCCATAACTCAATACATAATTATGTTTCCTTTCCTTAACTACCTTTCCCTGCTGAGAAGAGGTTTCCCTTTATTTCTTCAAGTGTATCCCAGTGAGAGCTTGCTGCTGTTGCTCATGAGGCAGGGCGGTGGCTCTAGCCCTGCGCGGTGCTGTTCCCGCTGCCACCACACAGGCACTGTGCTGCTGCTTGCCTGTCCTCTTCGTGGGCTCTCTTCCAGGGCCAGCTGGGGGCTGCTCCCCTCTGAACTGCCTCCAGAGCTGCACAGCAAAGCCCCTCCTGTAGAACCTCTGGCTCCTTTGTGTATCTCCTCTGTGTATCTCCTGCAGGGGATCAGATCATGCTGTCCTCCCTAAAAGGTCTGGTGTGACTACAGAGGAGTTTCTGATGGGCATTACAAATGATTCTTCATCAGTCATCGGCCACAGGGAAGGAGAAAGTCATTGGAAAATGTGGTAGCAGGAAGCATTGTAAAGGATTAATAAACCCCTGAGCTGAACTTTGAGATTCTGCCTTGCTGTGTCCGTGTGTGTACACACAAGAGATCGTGCGGATAAGTGCGTTTGTGCAGTGTGTGTAGGCACATGTCCAGACACAAGTCTTTGTGCTTTTTAATTAGATCTCTGCAAGATGTGCAAATACATAGGAAGTTATTGCAGGACAATTTTGGTTTATCTCTCTACAACTGAAAAAATCATAGTAGCTGGTTACTGAAGTCTTCAGGAGGAAGAAAAGGTATTTTTAGCAAGCTTCATATATTTAAACTGGAATAATAAAAAGGCAAACTGTTCATGTTTAATGGGCTAAATATAGTTTTGGCACTACCTATTTTTTTTGTAAGTCTTTTCAAGCATTTTAGATTTATGGATTATAGTTAGGCAGGAGTTATGAGAGGAATTTTTTTAAAGGATATTGTGAACCACACTGTATTTTGAGCTGCATGCCAGTGTCCAGATTAGCCCAAAGCATTGAAGCTCCAATGGTTACCCTTCACCAAATCTTCAAAGTGCTAATTTTGTGCTTTGTTTTAAAGTAGGCCTCATGTTTACATGTTTAAGAAGACATGACTGTCTTTATCTTCATGTCTAAGCTGAGTTGTTATTTAAATAGAACGCTATGGAATACCACGTGCAATACTAGAGTGCTGCATTAACTCAGTATTGGGTGGTGCAGCTCTGGGTAGTACTGCCTCCTATAGTGAATCAGGATTTTTTTAATAAGTGATTTAAAATATGGTGCTGACTTAATGAAATCAACCTATGTTTTGCTGAAAGTGCTTTACATCTTGTAAATTCCACAGACTAGATAAAATGGATAGAATGACTTAAAACCCAAACCAACCACTTGGTAGTAAAGTAGGTAAATCTTGCCAATCAGGAGCAAAATTATCAGAAAGACTGGCTGTGTTCCAGCAGTCTCTTCCAGTCATCTGCCAGGCCCCAATATAAATTGCACGATGGTTTTCATTTTTTCTCACTGCTTTTGTATTCTCTAATCTGTTCACCTGCAGTGCAGAGTGGCATCATTGTTTGTCAAGGTTGACAAGTCCTGACAAGGACAAGGACAAGGACTTGAACAAGTTGGGTTCAGATGTTGCAATTAAATTTAATTTATTGAATATACTTTACACTGTTTGAACTGTGAAACAGTTTCACTGGCATGTCTGTGACTATGTCAGATGGTCAGAACAAGTTTTTTACTGCTCAGGTGATGGGATTCCTTCCTTGTAGGCAAGCTACAGGCACAGGTGATTGCTGTTGGGGCTGTAGGAGGCTTGGTGCTCTTTTCTGGAGCACTTTTAGGGTTCTGCAACTGTGGTGGCTCTCCATATGCTTCTCCATCCTTGGGAAATGGAAAAATGAATATTCTCTCCCACCACAGAACATAATGGCATTTAGTTGCTGTATAGCATGACAAACTGGTTTGTATACCTACCTTCACAGCAGTGAGAAGAATTGCATTTTCTCTGGTCTGGTTTTCCCTAGCAGTCTGAAACAATGATTCCATGAATACTAGAAGCTGGTGTTGCTGCCAAAAGAGTGGTTCTGCTCTTCTCTCCTGTCCTCCCTGGTGAGCTGACTGAGGTTAGAGGAGCCAGCAGGGAGAGGAACCAAAAGAGAGTAATTTTAGCCTGGACCAGCTCCCTTGATGGGTTCACTGCATGGCTACACAAACACTGGTGCCAGCACAAGGCAGGAAGGGCACACAGGGCATGAAACAAGTGGTCAGGAGGGGGAAAGATGAGAATGTTTCTTTTGCTGACACCACAGGAATAAATTGTCTGTGGAACTGTGGTCAAAGTACCTCACTGGTAGCCAAACACAGAAATGGCTCCCGCAGTCTCTGACCACCTCTCTGCTGGTCCAGATTCTTTGATTCCTTGAACCAGATGTCACTTTCCTGTAATTCTCCTGCTCAAAACAGAGATCTTTTTTTGCCACTTCCACATGTTTCCAGTATTATGACAGAAAATGCAGAGTGTGTTGAAATAGAGGAGTGTTGGTTTCCAAGTGCAACACTGGTGCTACAAAAAGTTTAAATTTCAGGGCTTAGAAACCTTTTTGGTTCAAATTGGGTAGAATTGTAGGAGGTTTTAATTTTCCAGGATACACGTTCCTGTGACCTTGTTTTCAGCAGATGGTTGACTGGCCAATATGTGGTTGTTCTCATCAATTGCCTTATTGAAGTTATTTTGTTGCAATAATCTTTGTGTTCCTGGCTGACCTTTCTTCTTGGCTTTCAGAGGTCTTTTTTTTATTTGGGTTTTTGGTTTTTTTGGTTTTTTTGGTTTTTTTTTTTTTTTCTTTGGGATGGTGCTTTAGGAGTTTTTTGTATTTAGTTTTGGTTTCTAGAAAAAAAAGTTCAGTGAACTCAGAATAGTTGTAGCAGGAATATGGCAAAAATGCCTGTTGGTCTGTAATCATAGTTTGTTACTGGATGCAAGCATACACTTGACATATATACAGCTAATTGTGCTCATAATTATATGGTAAATACTTCACAAAAGGTAATGGGTTTGCCACTTAATGACACCTTTTTAGATGCTTATAAGATAATGAAAAGGAGAATACACCGGGATTACTTTTATTAAATACTCAAGTCTTCTCTTCTTGTCAAGTCATAATAAAGCTTCTCACTTCTGATGCTTGTCAGCTGAGAATTTCAAAGGACGTTATAGTCACGAACAAAGTAAGGCGTTAAACAATCCAATCCCTTCAGTGGGATTGGAAAAGCGTTATCCTCCTGCAGATGCGAAAAGCAAGCCACAATAAACAGATTTTCCACAGCCCCCACCTGATCGACTGAAACCTAGATCCCCAACAGGCGTTAACCTCAGGCAGCCCGACCACAAGAAAGCCTTGGTGATGCCCTCTGCCCTCTCTGTCCTTCCGCAGGCTTTCTTTGTCGACCACAACTCGCGCACCACCACGTTCATCGACCCGCGGCTGCCCCTGCAGAGCAGCAGGCCCACCAGCGCGCTGGTCCACCGGCAGCACCTGACTCGGCAGCGCAGCCACAGCGCTGGGGAGGTGAGTGGGCTCTGCGCCTCCTCCTCGGGAGCAGCGCCTGCTTAACACCCTCCTCTTTGCCATGGCTGCATGTGGGGAGGAGTGTGATTCTTCTGTGACAGTGCAGCAGTCATCCATAAGGATTTTTTTTTTTTTCCTGCTAGCTGTTGTTGCTTTTAACATATATGAATTCAGGGGGAAAAAAAAAATCAAACAAGAGTTTTTCTTATTTTGAATTTGCAGTAACCCCACTTAACCACAGGAGAGCATCTGATTACAGATTACGGATTCCTGTATCCAGTCTTCAATTGACAAAATGTGTGTTGTCTAGCATGGTGTCTGCCAAGTGTGTTCATCCATAACTGCTAAACAAGAGGAGGGAAAAGATGCATGTGTGACTATACATCTAGTTCTGCAACTTTCCCATGAAGTGTAAAAAAATCACACCACACACAGCTTTATCAGAATGTTATATGCCTTTGAATATGTATTTCATCTCTACTTCCTGATCAGAAATACGTGGGAAACACTATTTTGTTGTTATGTTGTGCACCATTTTCCCTGGTTGTTGTTGTGCACCATTTTCCCTGGTTGTCCCCATATTGTCATTGTCACTCCCTTATACTTGTGACCTTGTGTATATGCAGGCTTGGACTTCAGCTGTGCTTTATTTAAAAACCTCCAGACTGTTGGCTGTATGTAGGTTGTCTTTTCAGGAGAGGGCTATTCCATGCCAGGAATTAAAGGTAATACAATTCAGAATAGCAAGAGAAATGCTTTGATTTATCATTTTCTTAGCTCAGTCTTGTGGCAGATGAAGGTCTGCCAGCCCTCTGCTTCAGAGCAAACATGAATCTTGTCTGCCACTTCTCTAACAGGCCTTCCACAGAGCTGCAGCAAGTGCCACAGCACTGGCTGCGTATCTTCTCACATCCTGTGTGAACATGGTTTAGTCAGCCCCCCTCCTGTGCCAGGTATATTTTGCAAATGGTTTTAAATAGCATTTTCCATCAATTTGGTGATGTTGGGTGTAAGGAAAGAAAGCTAGAAGTGCTTTCATATAGCTATTTACATCTTGAATAGAGTAAAGCAAGTACTTCTGTTGTGATTGATTTGTAGCAGAGCAGAAATAATCTTTTTTTCTTGACTTTACCCAATATGCACTCAAATTATCTTTCTTTAGGAACATTCAGTAGCTCTGTACTTAAAACAGGTATTTGTGCCAGCCATGCTGCTAATCTTGTCAATGCTGCAAAATAAGTATAGTTTATCCAGTAAGAAATGATCATATATATTGCATACACATAGTACTGCTTACCTGTCAACATTTCCCACTCAGTGTAGATAAATGAAATTCCTTAGACCATGTTTCTACATGCAATTTTAGAAGTGTTTCCTTGTTATTGTTACAATTGTAACTTGAATTGGGGTATAATTCCAATTAGGAATCTCAAGAATAGCAATTCAATACAGTATTACCATTCTAGGATTAATGATACACTGGTGTTCTTTTTGCACTGGTGTTCTTTGAACACAAGTTTTTCCTCTGCGTTTTAGGGCTTATGTATTGCATATTGCATGTTTGCATTTTTATTATCGTTTTAAGCTATTGCATTAAGGAACTTAACGCAAAAGATGATTTTGTACATTATTGCAAAAGATGAGTACTTAATGAAAAAAAAATCAATAAAATACTTCCTTTGGCTTTAACTTGCTATGAACTTTGAAGTTCTGAAGCCACTGACCCAGTTTTTACAGAGAGATGCTCTAAAGAAAATATGAACCAGTGTAAGGAATGCCTTTTTAGCTAAAGCTGAACTGCAGTGTGAGGCTGGAGCTAATAATAATGGCATTCCTTTTCCAGCACATTGCCCAACAGGAAATAATTCTTCATTTTCCTGAAAAAATATTATAAGAAAGCAAAAAGGTCTTGGGGGAATACCTTGGGACTTTTGCTACTTTGTGATTTCAGAGATTGGATTTTAAAGCAACCTTTTATAATTATTTGAGCTTTTGCAATTAGATGTTTTAGAGATCTTTGAAGCTTGGCGGTGCAGTTCAACTGCTAACCATTACATGTAGGCAGGTAATTGAAGAAATATACAAAGAGGTCCAGCAGGATGAGAAAGAGGTTGACCAAATGTTTTATGGAGATAAAACACTGAATAGTGAGAAATATCTGAAATCTCATCACGCAGTAAACTGCAGCAGTTGCCCTGACATAACAAATTACTCTAAGAACAATTTTTATATTGTGGTTCTACCCTAAAAACCATTCACATGCAACTTTTTTTAAGCCCAGAAGGTGAATACAAGAAATACAGAACAGTGTTTCTGAATTATTCTAGGAACCATGTTTATACCAATTTTGGACTTGTTTGCCTTGCCTGAATGTGAACTCACTTCTTTATTCTCCTTTGAGGCTTCAGCCACAAACTTTCTTCCACTTTGAATTTAGGGAAACTCCATCCATGCAGAGAGGTTAAAGAGGTACTAACGAAGAAGAATTTTTTTTCCAGAATATTTTGTACAGAGAAAGATGAATTACATGAATCCGTGAATTACAAAAGACAAAATTAAATTACAAAATTTAAAAAGGGATCCCAGTTTTAATTTTTGGTCTCTTTTCAGAAAGTGACTGTTTAAAAATAGCAGTAAATTTTCCATCAGTTCTTATTCTTCCTATTATTTGGCTCAGTGTGCTAAATAATGTTGTGCTAGTACCTGTCCTAACGGCAGTGCAGTGTCCTGCTGCAGTGGTTACTGGGGATAGTGATCAAGCAAAGCCTTGATGTACGTGCTTGGTTTTAAATTCTCACTGTTCTGGAGCTGAGTGCATGTGCTGGCACAGAGACACTCACGGTGGTTGCTTGCACGTTTTCAGGTCGGAGAGGACTCCCGCCATTCAGGACCCCCAGTTTTGCCAAGACCATCCAGCACGTTTAACACAGTCAGCAGAGCTCAGTACCAGGATGTGGTTCCAGTGGGTAAGTCAGCATCCAGCCTCTGGTTCTCCATCACTGAGGGGATCGTGGTGGTGTGCACTGCTGGGGTTTCCATTCCCTTAGAATGAGTAGAAGTCACCATTTGTTATGATCTTTCTGTCCATCAGCATTTCCCCACTGTTCAGTTGGACCCTTTGGAGGTTGAAGTGTGCAGAACCAAATAACTGATGTGTTTTACCTCCCTGGCTCACATACTCTGTGTGCTCACGGGATGAACTGAAGCCAGGCAATCAGACTCAGTCCTAATTGGACTCTGTGTATTCCCAGTGATTTGTAACTGATTTGTAACTTTTTTTTTTCTTTTTTTTTTTCTCCCACAACTTCTGAGCATCTATTTTGGCAGGATTACAGAAAGTGTTAATCAGCTTGGAATTAGTCATTAGCTTAACTTCTGTTCTCAGTTACATATACACACAGTTACTGACTTCTGTGCCACCACGTCCAGAATTTAGCTTATTAAATCGAACAGCTGTCACATTGTGCTAAATCAAGATAAATTAATCCGATTAACTGTAACTGGCTCTTTGTACTGTGGCATGTTTACTTGAAAACCTCTGCCCATTTGAATCCTTCCCCTTGCCATGGACATGGTGTGCATGCTTCGCAGGCTCTGCCATTAATGAGGATTTGATGCGGGTGTTTCCAATGGCTGCTTAATGTTTGAGAATTGATTTCAGCACAATGAAAATCAAGGTCCCTGCAGTTTTATTCTAACAATAAATATTCTGGTTTGACCTTAGCTAAGAGTGTGAGTGCTAAAATATAATAGAAATTGCTAACAGAATTAAGGCTGTTAGCAGTGGAAAGGATATGTCACAATGGGATTTGGTTCATAATCAAGAAATGTGTTCCTTAAAAGACAATGGCATTGGTAGCCTTACATACAAAAGTGTTAACCCAATACTTCTAAACTTAAAACTGTGAAGGTGAAGTATATAATTATTGTTGAAGACTCAGAAGGAATAGCATCCTTTGTTATGGGATCTCCTTGTTTCAGCATGATATTTTTGTTAATGTTTTCAGCTTACAATGACAAGATAGTTGCATTTTTGCGGCAGCCCAATATCTTTGAAATTCTACAAGAGCGTCAACCAGATCTTACCAGGAATCATTCACTCAGGTAAGAAAATTAGTGAAGTTTGCTATTCCCATTTCAGTAAAAAATGCTAATTACAATTAACTACTTTCATTAATTAATAGTGGAGCATAACAGATTGTAGACTTCTGGTGCATTCATAAAGCTGTGGGAAATAGTTGTTCTGTGTAACAGCCTGTAACAAGGTTGAGGAGAACAGAGAAAATGTTTTATTATCAAATAAAGGTACCTACAAGAAAGTGTTTGGAATAACTGGTGTAAGAGATTTGCTGATGTCTTCCTAATGTGCCAGAACAGCTGGATAGCACAGCAAATGTGCCTGTTCATTTGGGTATGTGTACAGCTTGGGAGCATGAGGCAGAATGGCATTTGGGTTTGTCCTTAGCTTCGCAAAGCACATTTACAGAAAGGCTGTCCTGACCTCCTGACGTCTGGAGGTAGTCTTACATCAATCACAATTTCCAACGTCTCTCCAAAATTAACAAAATAGGACATCTGCAGATTTTTGCACAGTGCAGCAAGATCTGAGGCAGGATGATCTTTGTTATGTGGTTGTTACAACTTCCTCAGCTGTTTAGACTTGGAAATGGAAACACTTGCAACTTGCATAGTGGTGATCAGAACTGAAACGAATTATCTATTCTTCCTTGTACACTAAATTTTAAAAATGCTGGTTTGATTGTTGACACTCCTTCCTGTGCACTGTTCAGAGGCCTACCTACACTGGCTGGCATGGCAACCAACACTAGTACTAATTTTTTAATTTTTTTTTTAATGTTCTGTGTTACTCATTGATCCCTTTTTCCCTGTGTCCCCAAAATTCAACAAGCTGCCCTGTTTTGCAGTTTCCCCATGTATAGTATAACAAGTTGTGGGATGTGATCTCACATCACAAACATTTCTTAAAGATGTGGTTTACCTTCTAAGGAAATCCTGGCTGCCATACCTGAAACAACATACTAGCAGAATACAAGCTGTCTAGAAAACACAGCAGAAATCTACAGTTCTCAGGATGTCAAAGCAGTTGTACCCATATCACTACGGGCAAGTTTGTCACTTTCAAACCAAGGATTGGTTTGAAATCTGCTGGGAAGTAGTATACAAGCAATTTCTGGTTGCTTGCAGTTTTATTGCTTCATATTCTTTTTCTCAGGGTGCTTGATTTCTTTTAGTCTGATAGCAATCGGTGTAATTTTCTTCATGGGTGTTGTGGGTTTTTTAAAGAATTAGAGTTCAAATTGCTCACAAGGCTGGTTGGTATTCCACAATTCTGCTTCTAGAAGAACCTTTCTTCCTGGTTACAGATTCATAATTTCCCACAAACTGAGACTTTCTCAAGAAAATATATGTTTCAGATTAAAAATGGAAGATCAGAGGAGAAAAGATACTGTTTTCCTCCTCA
Organism: Regulus satrapa; assembly: GCA_013396955.1. Taxonomy (NCBI): domain Eukaryota; kingdom Metazoa; phylum Chordata; class Aves; order Passeriformes; family Regulidae; genus Regulus; species Regulus satrapa. The sequence continues at coordinate 544,187 of VWZN01010524.1, read as the reverse complement.
TTTGCTTGAGATTATATGTCCTTACATATATTACATTTACTTTGGAAGGAGACTGAAGGTATATGCCATAACTGACTTGCTTCAGCCAAATGATTGGGGATTTTAATCAACATAGTTTTATTTTATATTGAATTGCATTGCTCAGAAAAAACATTCTGTTAAGCTGAATGGTCCCATTCTAATTTTAGCATTTGTAATTAGTAATTTGATTAAGGTAAATTGTCTTCCATTATACCTCTCCTAAATCCTTCTAAAGCTGATGCTTCAGTAACATTTTAGGTTTTATAAAGATCCATGTTTTATTTTTCCTAGTTAGTCATTTAAGACCCTCAGTTTAGGAAATTATTGCAATCCATGTATGTTTGACATATTGTGAACGAAGCAACTCCACTGACATTGCTTTAACACTTGATAAATTAAGACCTCACTGAAATCCTTCGGTATGAATTCTTTGTGTAGTAGTTTTGGGGTTTTTTTGCATAGTGATTAGTGCAACTGCCAGTAATGTCTTCCTTTGAGGACCTCAGTGCAGTTGAAGTGGAATTATAATGATATTAAATAATATTACTACTATTAATATTATTGTAATTATTACATAAGTGAGGAGGAAAATCAGTATTTGGCCAGTGGAAGAGGGCAAAGATAATTTGAAAAGATCTCTGACATTTTCTGTCTGAAATAATTTGTCATTCCTTTAAATAAAGAAGAGATAAGAAGTTGAGAGTCTATTAAAATATAAAATGAAAGTATACTACATGTAGAAAATTGCTGTTCAAAGGTCTCATGGTGGAGTGAGAACATGATATCTTTATTAGGCATGTTGCCAAGATTAAATCTTTTTCCAAGCTATTGCAGGTAAAATTAAGAGCCTGCTAAATAATGTAAAAGGCTTCAGGCAAAGGCACCTGTTATACATTAAATATAACTCATATCTTAATGTAAGGTAAAAGGCATATATATTAAAAAATAATGACTAAAATCGCAGCTCTCAGTGGTAACCCCAGGAAGTCATGGATTGCATTCATTTGGAAGGCTGCATGTATTAGTTAACCCAGAAAATGTCCTTCTGGTTTCTGGTGTTGCTGCCAACCGAATGCTAAGATATATTTTGCAATCCACCATTATTTCCTCCAGTCTTGCCATTTGGGCTCTGATCTAAAGTGAAGTGGGCTCTGGAAGTGTCCAAATGTCCCTGCCCTGCCAATTGCATGGAGTGTTTAGACCTTCTTGTCACTGTTAGTAAGAGGACATGGGGTAGACAGACCTCTCTGAGATGAGCTGATGCTGCTGTTCTTATACAAAGGTCTTTACCTTTCTGTTTTTTGGGGGGCTTCCTCATTTTGAATCGGGACAGGTTTTACCATGTGTGTTTGGTTCTTGTTTTCTTTTTCTCCAGAAGTTTAAAGCCAAGTTAGAATTTATCTCTACTGTACTATCATACTGATAAAGAAAAAATATGAAGGATGTACTTGTATTTCAGAATGCAGGGAAAGGCTCTGTGGAGAAAAAGAATCTAAGGAATTATATTCAATACAGAGTAGGATCTGTGATTAGAATTCTGTATGTTACCATGCTCATAATTTAGGATGCATAGATTCCACAACAGTGACCAAACTGGGTCTAGGAGAAAGGATATGTTCTTAGGTGAAATAGAGAGGACAAATAATATAGGTTTTTTACTGGAAGATATCTTAAATGCAGTGTGGTATGAAAACACTGGCTTTAAAATTACAAGTATGCATTGTAATGTATGGCTTGCATTTGTACAGAGATCTAGAAGAGACAGTGACTCTTGAAGGAGAGTTCACTTTTGCAGTGGGAATGTCCTCTTGTGGGTTTCAGCCTCCTGCTTTGACTTCAGAGACGTGGACTTGAGCGTGGATTTGAGGGATTGATTTTTATTTTCTTTCTTGTGTAATTTTATTTTTTGAAGTGTTTGGGTGACTGTACTGCTTGCCAAGAGCACGTGTATTGAAGAAATGAGGACAATAGGAGCATCTTTCCTCAGAACAAATTAGCTTTTTGGTTGTAATATTTTGCTGCTCACATGGACTTGGTGTGGCAGGGAAAAACAGAGGGAAAAACATGACTCTGCAGTTTCTGGTAGACTCTGTACTTTTTCTTGTTGCTGTGGTACACATTGATGCCTTATTTGCAAAAGCTATTTTGAAAGCCTTTTTTTTGCTTACTCAGGGAGAAGATCCAGTTCATCCGGACAGAGGGAACACCTGGCCTGGTGCGTTTATCCAGTGATGCAGACCTTGTCATGTTACTCAGGTAGGCACTGCTGCTGCCCATGCACGTGTGGAACAAGCTGTGGCAGCTGCTGAGGAGCTTTCAGGGAGCAGTGTGTGCTGATGGTTTTACCCAATCATTTCCCCTTCACTCCTTGGACTTGCACTTGGGAGAGCTGCAGCTCAAGGCTCAGGTTTTATTTTCATCAGGTTCAGTTCCAGATGGTAGTTGAAGGTCACACTTTTCATAGGGCGATGGAATATGAAAGGCAAGTGCAAGAGCACTGTGATTTATGTGGGTTTGCCCAGACCATCTTTAATTGTCCTGTTGCAGCCAGCACTGATGCTTAGAAAGGTGGTACAGCTCGGACCTTTATTCAAAAATGTGCCTTGTGCTAACTTTTAAATGCATCTGTTTAGTTCTGTGCTTTGGGAAGTGCCTGTTTGTAAAGGCACATACTTGGGAGCTTTTTATTACTTAATGTCTCACTTGCCTCTTCATTGTGCTGTCAAGCATTGTCCCCTTTAGTAAAGGATATATTCTTAGAGTTCAGGAAATGGGAAGCTGGTTCTTTACTAGTTTTCATTTAAGCTATAAACTCCAAAAATCAAGCAGATTTTTTGCTGAAATTAAACCCTTTTATCTTGATGATGTGCTCTCATCTACTGTAAAAGTGCATCAAGAAATTCATGGGTACCTTTAAAATGAATCTAGTGAAATAGAATTGACAGTAGTAGTTGTGTTTTGAGGCCAGGTTGCATAATGATTATAATTTCTGGTCCCTAAATCTCCAAATTATTACAGCTATTAAAATTATCTCATTTTAAATCTATGTTGGGCCTTTCTGAAATTTAAATATTGTTTCTTAAAAAACTTGTAAGATTTTTATGTGTAACTTGGAGGAAAATATCACATGGCCATGACTGTAAAAAAAAGCTGTCAGAAAAAAAATCACATAAAAAAAAGTCTAGATATTTGTTTGGTGAAAAGACTTAGTAAGAAACATCTTTTATTTGAACATTGTTTTCATTGCATTGGATAGTATAGAATTGGCTTGCTTTCTATAGCTCAATTTTTGAAAATAATTTTTACATATGCAGCAGTTTATTTGTGTCATGTTTCACATTCAAAATACCTTTTGGTACCAGATCTGTTCTGATATTAGATATTCTGTCCTGTTTTGGATTTGCTTGTGTAAAATTTGGGAAAAGAGTGAAATTTAAATAAATTTATGCAAACACACACACACAGATGCAGTGATTAGGCTGCAAAATGTTTGGGTTTTTCCAGCTAAAATGTTGTGTATCAGTGAAGCAAGAAGTAACTCAGCTTGAACAGGCTAGATGTGAGACCTGGTTGAGCAGGAGTGTTATTAAACATAAAGTGTTATGCTAACAAGCTTATCAGTCAATACACTTAACAAGTTCAGATGTGATTTTTAATCCTGGAGGTTTAGAATGTTTCTGAATAAGGATATTGACATCTTTGTAATGAGAACATTAAAAAAAAGGGACGGGGCCCCAAGAATTTTCAAGGCTGATTAGCTTTATTTTAACCTTAAGAACAAATGCCCAAATAAAAAGTCACTGCTTTCCAGTACTTTCAAAATCTGCTCCAGGAAATGGCAATAAAATATTTTGTAGCATTTTAAGTGTGCACAGTGAAAATAGGTAAGTGACTACCAAGAAAAGCAGGTTAATAACTAGAGATTTATCCCTAGAATATATAACCTGCCATTTATTGAAATAAATTAATCTTTCTTTGCTCCTTTTTGGCAGCTTGTTTGAAGAGGAAATAATGTCATATGTGCCGCCGCATGCCTTACTTCATCCCAGTTATTGCCAGTCCCCGAGAGGCTCGCCGGTGTCTTCTCCTCAGAACTCTCCAGGTGAGCTGCTCAGGCAAAGCTTCTGCAGGGGCTCCATGAAACCACTTCTCATCCTTGATAAGACAAAGATCTAGAACAACTTCTGAGCAAAGTCAACAAGTATGATTGCATTTGATTGTCAGACTTGAACCTTTGCCTTGGGCTCACAAGATGCTTTGCTGGGGGTATTATGTCTTGAGGGGTTGTGATTTTGTTCTGACTTGTAAAAGAACATGCAGACTTGTTTCTCACTGATGTGAAACAACTAAGTCACTGTTCATGCCAGCATCCTGATGCCTGGAGAATTAAAAGCACGGATTGAATAACTGTACATTAAAATGGCAATGAAATGGGGCTGTGGGGCAATGAGGGACAATTTTATCTATAAAAGCCATCTTGTTCTTGTAAAGTGCTCATGTTCTTTAACATGAGTTCAAAACATAGCATACTGCAGCTGTCTGAATATTCATGTCAGAATGGAATGACACTGATATTTCAGATTCTAGCTAAGTTGCAGATCAGAACTAAATTACTGCAAGTATGGCAAGTTCTGTTTGAAGGCCATGTTGATAGATGTTGCTGTGCTTATTTTCCTCAAGATAACAGATAAACAAATCGGAAGTGGCTTAAGGAGATTTCTACAAATTTGATAGCAAAAATATAGATAAATAGAGAACATTTAGGGTGTAAGCAACTCTAGATAGTTCCAGACAACCAGAAGTTTTTATCACAGAAAAAACTGTGATTTTCATTAGCATTTCCAGTCCACAGTAATAAAAAGCTTTGCCTTTTCATGGAACCAGATTAAATGCATTCATAAAGTTGTGGTAGCTTTTCCTGCTGTTGGACAAAGGACCTCTGTCAGATCTCTCTGAAGAAACTATCTGAAGACTTCAATGATCTTATGGCATTCTGCAAAGCAGTGAAATACAATATTCGCATTTAATAATACTTTCAGTATGTATGTAGTTTAGATATTTAGTCTCCCTTTATTGACAAGACAGGAATGATGAAATCTGTATGTATGCATCTTTCTTCCAACTGCAAACCTGGCAGTCTTTTATAAATAAAACCAGCTTTGGCTTCCAGAGTTAAGATTTCTTAATCACTGGTATGTGCACCAAAGCATGCTGGGCATGGCTTCATTCCAACAAACTAATTTCAAAATACATTCAATCTTTAACATGTGATATTCTCATTTACTCACGGTAGCAGCAGATAGTAGAGAATTAACAGTGATGGTTTTAGTCTCATTCTCCCTAAAATCGTAAACTCTCTTCTGCTCATAGAAAAATATAGAGAGACCATTGAATCTCCCTGTCAGTCTGCAAGCATGCATGTTTGTGTTGGTGTACAAATGACATTTTTGATGAGAAATTGTAAATAGCCCATGTTTCTGTGGAAGCTCTGTGTTTTCTCATCAGCTAAGCTGGCTGTGCTGCCCTGCAGGAGATGGGGTGTTAAAGATCCATTGTTCAGATCAGTCACAATCACTTGTACTTTCTCTTTTGGGAAAGATGAATAGTCATGAAGCTACTCTTTATATCTGCTTTAGAAGGTAACCTCCTTGAAAATAAAATATAATTATCACATCATTGGTGGTTTTTAGCTCTTCCATTAACATCATTTGTTCCCAAGGTGGAAGCAATCACTGTAATTGCCCAGGAATTTCTTGGCATATGCATCTGATTTGCAGTGAGGACTTGTCATGGGCTGACAGAATATTATGATGCTGATTTCTGAACCATGAAGTGATGTGTTATAGGATTCATATTTCGTGGTACCCTTCAAAAAAATCCAGCCTCCTTCAGGGGTTAACATTAAAGTATATTTTTGTTGCCTTTTTCTGACTGCACTTTTGTTCATACTTTGACCCAAAGCAAAACAAACAAGAGAGGGAAAAGGCCAATAGTTAAAAGGCTGTTTAGAGTTTCTGTAAGTATTCATGAAGTTTCAGCTGAGTGTGCCTTTAGAAGCTCTTGGTGCTCTCAGTAAAAGGGGAAAACCACTATAGATCAATGACCATGATCTGTTTTTCCAGAGAGGTCCTTCATGTTCCTTTTGGAGCCCTGCAGATTCCATGATATTTACTATTCCTCCCACACTTCACTTCAAGCCTGGAGCAAGTGCCAAGTGCCTTTCTGGTCAGACAGGTCTTTTAAAGACCTGTTAAATGGCATTCAGTGCTGCTAGTGAGCTCACTCTCTCTCTGATCTCTGCAGAGATAGACTCTGCAGCTCCTTCCAGCCCCCACTTCCGCAGGATGTGCTGTTGCCTTTTCAGTGAGGCCTGTGGCTTTGTGGCTGCTCTCTTCCTCCGTGTCTGCCCGCAGGGTGAACGGATGCACCTCCTTCTCTTTATTACCTGAAACCTGGCGTTCCCATGCCTTCCCCCACGGTAGCAATCAATGTTTCTGTGTTGGCTCAGCTTCGTGCAGGGAACCAAAAGTAAACTCGCATGAGGAACTGAGTTAAAAAGACAGAACTCTGCATAAAAGCACTGCTAAACTGTTAGTTTGTGGTTTTGGTGCATTGGAGGTGACCACTAGTTCCAGAAAAGTAGTTGGCAACTTTGTGTGTACTTGAGGGCATGAAAAATTTTAAACATACTCTGAGTTTTTGTGTGGGATGTCTACACCAGGCAGGGAAGGAGCTGAACTGCCTCCTTGGCACCTTGCCCCACAGTTGAATTGTGGAAATAATTTATCCAGGGGGGCAGTGGAAGTCTTAATGATGGCCATTTTCAGAATAGATCAGACTAAACACCTGATTTGTATATACTGGACTTTGACATTGTAGGTGGATGTGCTGACTTGGAAATTGTAGGGTATGCCTTTTTTGGGTCTTTTTTTGGTTTTTTGGGGTTTTTCTTGTTTACAGATCTCACCTCTCGTTGCTTTTAAAAAATTGATCCTCAAAACCAGTTTTTCAAAGTTCAATTCACTTACATGAGCATCATGTGTGTTTCTGCAGTCACAGATTAGAAGTTCCACAGACTTAAATTTGGTAGTCTTTCCATTCTTCCTATGTTTTTCTTCCCTATTACTTCCCCAGGGAAAAACTTAAACTAAGGAATTTCCAAATGTTTTCCTTCTTCCTGTTGGTGTAGTCAACAGGGACAATGCAGAGTCCAGTCTGTTTATGCTTAATTTCTGAGTTGTTTTCCTGATAATGTTAAAACCAGAACAGAACATTTATCATATGAATTATTATAAAGGTTAGACATAAAGTGTACTTAAAAAACAAAAAGTAAAGTCTTTCTAGTTGCTTGTGCTGTTTTTTTAATCCATCTTTTGCATTGACCTGGATTTGCTCTTTGAAGATTTACTTTTGAAAGATGATGCTATTGGAAGTAAGCAACCAAAAAGTCTTGGATGCAGAGCAGATTTGAAGATATGCAGCTTTTACTCTTTACAAAGGTGACTAAACCAAAGATATACCATGCATAGCTTTTGCTTTTAAGGAGTCTTTCCAGTAGCAGATGGGACATCCATCAGTTCATGCCACTGCAGCTCATTCTGTGCTCCTTGCTCCCTGCAGGGACTCAGCGTGCCAATGCCCGAGCTCCAGCTCCGTACAAAAGAGATTTTGAAGCCAAGCTGAGGAACTTCTACAGGAAGTTGGAGACTAAAGGATATGGACAAGGCCCAGGGAAATTGAAGTACGTTGAAGCAGCTCATGAAACTGGATTTCTTTTCAGGCAGCTTGCCTTGCCTTGCACATCTCCAAGCTTCTTCCCATTAGAAGGAATGCAGATGTTACGGTTACCCAGGCATTTCTGGGAATATAAAACCTGTTAATGCCAGCATGTGATTCATAGCAGAGGATACAGCAAGTTCTGAGCACCTCTGTGCCTCCTCTGACTGTGTTTTTGTACAGACAATATTACCAATACTGTGCCAAAAAGAGCTTTGGGAAGAGGCCTGCAGAACAGGAGGCATCTGAATTCTTCCATTATAGCAACTGCTATGATATAAACAGTTATATTTTCTCATATCTTTTTCCACCTAAAAAAATTAGATAGGCCTATCTTTTGTACATCACTGCCTGTCCTAATATGACAATCCTCTTTAGTGAAGAGGATTCATATATTAAATGTTATTAAATTCTTAGGATTGCCTTTAAAAACTGCTAATATTTTTATTTTAGTACTCTAAATGCCAGAGTGCTTGGAGTGAGGTCTTCCCTCCTTCATTTATTTTCTAATCATGTGATTACATGCTGTTATATATAGGAATTGTCCTCACAAGATACTTTAAAAATTTTGTAAATCACCAAGCCTTGTGCCAGGTATCAAACTCATAGCCATGAGGCACTAGAACATGATTCAATCATTTCCTCTGTTATAAAAAGAGGGTTTTCTATTTGGTTGTTTTTTGTTTTTTAAAAATTTCTTTCAGCAAGTCACTTCTCTTATTTTGCAGAAATCTGTGCAAAGCTCAGACTTCATTTATGTTAGTTTGTTACAGGTTTCGCAAAACCGAAATGGCATTAAAATGGTATTGTTTAGACAAGTCTCATGAGGCAAAGGTTGAGCAGTGTTTGTCTAGAACATAATGGAATAATGAGCAGTTAAAGCCTTATCTATGAAAGCTTTGTCCCGAATTCTTGGGCAAATAACTGGTGGGGAGCATTTGCTCCCTGTGACATCTGTTCCATTTTGTACACCCGTTTTTTCCTGTCCTTTCTTCCCTGACCTATTTGCCATCACACTGTAGCTTTTAAAGCTGTAGTTTGACACGTGAATGGAAGTTTTCTCTGGGTTGCTTTCCCAGGCAACAGCACTGACGTGTTCAGAGCACAGCTCCTCTGCTGCCTGGGTGGGTCCTCTTGTTGTGCAGGTCCCTGCTCAGTTCCTGGGCTCTCCCCTTGCCTGTCCCTGGCAGGGTGGCTCAGCGCAGTCACTGCGCTCTGCGGGGCTTTGCAGGGGGCTGGGTGCCTTCAGCTGCCCTCTGACGGGCACACGCTGAAGACAGTATTTGAATATTAAGCAAGTGAACTTTCAGGAAACTAATTAAACACTTTTTTTTTTTTTTTTTTTTTTTTT
>VWZN01010524.1:505984-535021 GCA_013396955.1 Regulus satrapa | reverse complement strand
AATTAAACCCTTTTTTTTTTTTTTTTTTTTTTTGGCAGAGGATAAAATGTTCAAGTAAGGAGGATTCTTTCACCTCTTATTTTAGATCTTTATAACCCTTGCTCATTTTCACAGTTTTTGTTTCAGAAGGTACAAATATTTGCTATTCTTTCTAGACTTTTTGTACCATCACACACTCAAGGATAATCTAGGGATGTGTGTTTCTGGGTTTACCATATGGTGATTTTCCACGGTTTTATCTTTTTCTGTGTTAAGAGATTGATTTTAGTGGAAAAGATTAGATTCCTGCTCAGAGTAAAACTCACTTAGGAGCGCAGCTTTACAAAAGGATTTCAGACTTAATGATCATGCCAGCTTCAGGACCTTTTATCTTAAGACTTTAATTTAATGAAGGACCAAGGTAGACAAAACAGAGCTACGCTTCTTTGTACAAGCGACATTTTATTGGAATCCAAAGTAGAGCATTGAAGGAGATTGACTAACAGGAGCTTCCTGATCTGGATAAAATTATCCAGCAGAAACTGCTATCTCTGAAGTCACCCTGTTACTATCTTGCAGTGTAAATAGGTGTTTCAAATTTTTGTTCATGTTCACAATTTGCTGTTTCAAAATAATTTTGCCCTTCAGATTAATCATCAGGAGAGATCACTTGCTAGAAGATGCCTTTAACCAGATCATGGGCTACTCAAGAAAAGACCTGCAGAGAAATAAACTCTATGTCACGTTCGTTGGGGAAGAAGGGTGAGTAGAACAGGGAAGTATTTGTGATCTGAGAACTCAGTGTCTTGCAGCTCCTCTCTCACCAGACTTGCTGACTAGAGTGAAAAGGGGAAGGACTGTTGTCAGGAAATGCCACATACACAAGCCTAGAACATACAGCTATTCAAGATGGCTTTTTAAGCATTTTGCAATGTAACATATCCTACCTTTGCAGAAATAATATGAATGCTTATGTGAATTTTCCCAGTAGTTGGTGTGTGTTTCAGAATGTTGCTGGGAAAGCAAATAAAAAACAAAACAGCTTTCTTGTTTTATTCGTATTTCTTTTCTCACAGTGCTGTTGTGTCTCCGGGGCTTACCAAAAGACAGCTGCCATTTGTGGGAGGGAGAGTGCTTTCAAGAGCAGGCTGTGGGCACACTCCTTAATTTAACCCCTCTCTGAGGCACTGGGAGCAGAAATCCCTCCGTGCTACAGGAGGTGCTCACTGCCTCTCCAGGTCAGGGTCTACATCACAAATAAAAGGAACTGGGTTGTTGCCAGTTGTTAAAGAAACCCAAATATTCCCCATGCTTCAAAGTTGTATTCAGAGAACACTCAGTCTGTGTTCTTTCTAAGGGAAGTCTAAGGTGTTACAGGTTGTGAGATGTACTTTGCAAAGCAAGATGTGGTTAGATTTCCTTTGCAAGTGAAACTGAAACAATGTATTATTTGCTGGTTTTGTCTCTTGATTTGTGCCCATTTGGCAGGTCTTAGAGCCCACTTGTCTGTTGTTGAAATGGTTCATTATTATGTTTGTAAATACATTAAAACTTTTATTCCATGATATTCAGAAAACTGCAGTACAGCTCTTGGTATGTTGTAGTGTGTGCTATTGCCATGCAATGTGTGAGTTTTAAAATGCAAAGTAGTAATAGAAACATCTCTTACAAGATTAGATAAAATGAATATGTCTTTGAAAACTTCTAAATCCTGCTGTTTGTTTAAAGTTCACCCTGAAGCACTTAGTGTTAATAAAGACCCAGTGAGGTCTTAAAATAAAGAATGTTGACAGCTGAGAGCCAAGTGTGGACTTGTTCATATAAATAATATCACCATGCTGTCTGAGGAAAAGCTCAGAACTGGAATGGCAAGGCTGGTGCACAATGAGATTATGCTGTATTGACAGAGGAGGGTGGGGATGCAGGAGCAAGGCCTCTTTTACACAGCCCCTACCAGCCTTTACTTTCTCAGCTATAGCCTCAAATCAGATTTAAATTGAAAGGGAAATTTTTAAATCATACATGAGATAGAGATTGATCCAGATACACCATCTCCTTTCATCAGACATCAGACTTTTGCATTTCACTACTCAGCAACATAAAGAGTGACCTGGAAATGAGGGTGACACCTCTTGTTCCCATTATATTCAGCTTTACACAAGACCCTGGCCTTAATGGAAAAGAATCAGTTAATTAAGAGCAACGTCAAATTAAAATGACGTCAGTCCTGTATTTGCACATCTCTATTTTTAATGAAGAAAGGATGTGTGCAAACAGTATTGTTTCATCAGAGATGGTGCAAGGATATGTATCACATCCAGGTACTCATTTGGCCAGGTGAAGAAAGACGGGTCAGGGTGGAGGAGAGGAGGAATACTGAAAGTTAATTGTTTCCTATATACTCCTTATTTTTTAAGATTTTAAGTAGGAGTTTGCTTTTGCATTTCTTTTCTTCTTGGTAAAGAGGTATAAGTAATAAAGTAATAGGTAAGAAAATACATAATAAAACATTTTAATAACTATTGATTTATTAGTGTATAAAATAGTAAGTGGGGCAACTCAGACATGGTTATTGCTGTTCAAGTGATTTCTGTCATAAGTCTCATAATCTTTATCTTCCTCAGATCTTCAGTTTCTACACTCACCAATTGTGATGCTCATTTAATGGTTTTTATGCATTCATAATTCATGTGGTGACACATTATGAAAATTTAGATAGAAAGAATATGGTTACTTGTTTTTCCCGAGTTCTTTGAACTACTAGGAGAAGCTGCTTTGCATTTAAGAGCAGTAAATCTGAAGTATTAATGGTGCTTCCTAGGAGACATGAGTCATGTTGCCAACAACATATTACTCTCCTGAATATCCAAATGCCCCACAGTTGCAGCTGTTGTGTGGTTGCATACCTCTCGTATGAAGTTTTCTCACCCTTGTGCCAAGCCTTTAATTGTAGGATAAATCTGACTGGCAGTGCAGGACTCCCATGATTGATTTATTTAACATGACTCACAGTAACTGCATACAGAGGGAGCTGTATGAAATGGCTGATAGTCAAGCACACAGTTTCCTCTGTATCTCAGGATTTCGTAGTGTGTCTGATTATACCAGAAGTTTACAAGAGTCTTCCAGATGACCCTTTACTTGATCCTGGTATTTGTGCCAAGATTAAGATCCAACAGTTGTCCATGGTATCAAACCGTTTTTGATTTTTTTTTTCCCTCCAATTTGTTGATAGAATCTACCCCTTCTTGCCAGGGTAAGGATCTGTTTCAGTACTTCACTGCTGAAGCATAATAGAAGTGAAATGCTTCCAAGTGACTGAAGGGAAAATGTTTTTTATTCAGCTGAGAAAAGAGGGTTTGTCCTCAGCTTGATAATGGCCCCTAGCCTTTACTTCCCTTCATCCTCAAAAACAACTCTCATTTCTGGTTGTCTTCTGTAAAAGTTTATGAGCCAAAACATGCGTAGCAGAAGTTATTTGTGAAAGCTGACCTTCTCTGTGGTACTTTCTGTCTGTGCATTGTCTTAGCACTTATGTCAAGTATTAAATCTTTTACCTATAAAAGATGTATCTTTATATCTGTTTGTTAGGGTTCCCCACTGGAAAACCCCTAGTTTTTTGCTTTCCAACTCTAGCAGAGCATTAACATCATACCTAACTCATTTCACTGGTGACCTGCCGAGTAATGTCACAATTCAGTCTCAGTGCATTGTCAGCAGTGAGTTTGTTTATCATTCAGGAAGAAGGGGTTATTTAGATTCATTACTACTGGAATCTTGAAATAGGGAAAAAAAAATAAAACAACAAAAAGAACCCAACAAAGGAAGTACACTCTCCAGAAGACTTTTAAATGCACTCAAATTTGGAAGACAGACAAGAAAATTTAGACCAAGAAACATAAATCACTGAAGTAATCTCAGATTATATTGCTAGGGAAAACAGAAATATTATCCCTCAAATTGTCCTAGGGTTGCACGTCTGCAAAGACAAAATTTGACCATTGTTTATTTTCATTGTTAATTTGTCAGATGCAGATAAATCTGATTTTGACCCTTTTCATGATTTTCCTCCTCCTCACCCCAGCCACCCCCAATTATTTCATTATATTCCTGTGGCAAAGAGGCCATTCCAGCTGGAGCCAAAGCTTTTTCCTGAGAACAGCCCACATGGAGCACTTCATTCCAGTCCTCCAAGCCATTCCGTTTTAGAATAGTCCCTTGAGAGTTCCACATACTTTGGCATTAGGCAATCTGCACGGATAAGGGTTTTGGTTAAAGTCCTATGAAATTTTAATCAAAATATAGTGTAAGGAATGTAGATTCAAAAAAAAATGTTGCTTACTTCATAGTAATGTCAGGTTTCTCTTTAAAGGTTGGACTACAGTGGACCATCAAGAGAGTTCTTTTTCCTGGTGTCCAGGGAGCTCTTCAATCCGTATTATGGTTTGTTTGAATATTCAGCCAACGATACCTACACAGTACAAATAAGTCCCATGTCTGCTTTCGTAGACAATCACCATGAGTGGTAAGAATTATTTTCTTTTTGTTTTTCAGGTACATTTTCTGTTATTCCCACTTGTGTAGAACAACTGCTCAAATCTGCTCAGATATGTAACACAGAATATGGTCTTTTTAACCAGCAGCAAAATAATTTCTTTAGGCATTTCTTTAGGCTTCCCTGATTTTGGTTTCTCTTGTGGTTTTTAAATGATCTTATTTCTCACAAGGTCAGCAAAATTCTGATTTGGAACATGTACCATGGGATTGTCTCACAACACAACTCCCTGCATTTCTTGTACATCAGCAGTCATTTCATGAAAGCAATATTAACCTCTTGTGCATTAGAAAAAAAAAAAACCAAGAAAAAATAACAACAGCACATTGACTTTTTGTGAACTAAGGAGGTGAAGGGAGGTTGCAGGCAGGTATTACTGTATGTAATTTATTTGAGTCTTCCTAAAGAAAACAGAGATCTCCTCTATGGAAAAACCCCAACATACCTATTGGAAGGAAATCTGTGGTGATATCTTAATTGGGGGTAGTGAGAAGACTGCTGGTCACACAGCTTTGAAACGGTCTGTACATTCACCCATGCTTCTGGGATAGTTATTGAGGATTTTTGCATAATCCCATTTTCACAATTATGAGCCAGGTTAAATCACCCTCAGTTGATTTAAGCCATGCATCACCATAAATCTGTAAAGCTGTGCTGTGACTATTAACAGAGAATTCTGCTGTGTCAGTGGTTGGATTACATTAATAGTGGAATGATGACTGCTCATCTCTGTAGGACAGATATGCACGGAGTTCTTATTTTTTGAAAGCCAGTTATGAAGAACAAGTGTCAGAGGGGAATCTCATTACTAATTTTACAAAAGAAAAGGAAGTTAAGGGTTGGTAGTTCCGTGAGTTGAAACAATCTGCCTGTTGAACTCCTATACTTCAAATCTCTACTGGAAAGGTAGAACAGGCTGGCCTAGAGAAAACCCTTATGTGCTATGCAGCTTCTGCCAACCCTTTTTATTCATCCCTGGCTTCTGCAGTGCTGGACCAGAGACCTTGGGAATGAAGGAAGCATGACCCCTATCTCTTTCAGGGAGTCTGGTTTTGTACAGCCCCAGGGGGAATTCAGAAACTGCAGCTGTGACAAGCAGTTGATGCATGGAAAGGGGCAGGCTCTGCATGTCACTTCCTCGTCTTGCAAACATTGTACAAGCAGGTGAAATAAAGCCTAATTTTTCCAAGAAAAATATTGTAAAGGATGCATAAAAGAAAGTTGAAGAAACATTAGCTTTGAAAGCAATCACTAGAATTTAATCTAGTTCTAAAATTGTGGAAGTGTTTTCAGAATGGATCTTGATTCTCATGGGAATAGTTGCAAAGACCCTGCTATTTCAAGGTTGCTGCCATCTGATCTCAACCATGGCAAACTTCCTCCTTACACACCCAACAAAATGAAGATAATAAGGGAAGAAAGAGAGAGGTGAGAGGAGACTTAGATCCTGTTGACATAGGGCTGGAGAGCACTGCAATGCATAAAAAACTTCCTGGCCCTGTTTGTGAAAATATACATAGAACTCCTTAACCACAGTCAGAAGAGGGAGCAAGGAGCCACTGTAAGCAAGAAAGACAGGCAGCATGAGCTGTCAGGCTGGGAAAGAGTAGAAAATCCTTTATAGAAAAACCTTCTCTAACATAAAAACAAGTTAATCCTGTAGGGGCGTGAAATGAACTAGACAGTGGCTATCATTTTGGGAGATAATGCATTTATAAAGTGGCTGCTCTGGCAGGGGCTGATTTGGTTAAATATGGATTTGACATTTTTGAGCAGTTGTAACTTAGGTTTTCCTAAGTAGGGGTTTTCCACACCCTGCAGACTTGCCTTTTTTTTTTTTTCCCTGTGCCTTACTGAGAATGTTAAAGAAACCCAAGAAATAAACAAAAATGCCACAATTTAGACATAGCTGTCTGATTTAATAATGCTGTTGTAGAAATACATGCAAGTTTTGATGACAGAGCAGTGTACCAACCACAAAGTATCACGACTGTAACTCTCTTCCAGGTTCAGGTTCAGTGGTCGAATTCTTGGTCTTGCTCTGATTCATCAGTATTTGCTGGATGCCTTTTTTACAAGACCCTTTTATAAAGCCCTCCTCCGAATGTGAGTAGAATTGTTCTGTCTCCTCTTTGGTTTGGTTCCTTCCCCATCAATGATACCATTTTGTGTATGGATTATTTATGATGTGTTATTGACAAAGGAGACAGGCCGTTATTTCTAATTTAGTAACTTGATTTCAAGCAATGAATTTTTGGAAAATTTTCCTTGTTTCCACTACCTCAGAAGTTTGTGATCAGTGTGAGAACCTTGTGTTTTGTTTTAGCCCTGTTACCAGCTTTCTTCTACAAAATCATAGATTTGAAGATGTACAGTGCAATGCTGTGGGCTTATTCCAGATATTAATGGAGTTCTTATTCATTTGTCATGTAATGACTCACAGGATAGGATATGAATCACTTCATAACTTAGACTGCACCATCCATTCTCAGAGATAGACTAATTGTTGGCAATCTCCATTTTGAGGAGCTGTACTTTGATAGACTTAGTTTCCAGAACTACTGCTTCTGTTCTGGCTGAAGCAATGAGAGCTGTGCTTGCTCAGCATGTCTGGAACCTAAGACCTAATGAACTTAAGGTGCTTTACTTTTTGTTTGAAAGCTGGCTTTGAGAAGTCTGGCAGCTTTTTTTTTTTCTATAAAACATTGCATGTTCGAGTAGTGGGGAGTAATTAATCCATTCCTACTGCACATATATTTTGAAAACACCTAAATGCTAGCAGCATCATTTTAGTAAGAAGGATGAGGTAAGGGAAAGTATGGCAAAAGGTAAAAATATGTTTCTGTTGTAAGCAGGAAATCTAAGCAGTTCAAGAAGTGATGAGAGATGAGGCAGTGTAGCCACATTAAAAAAAAATGACACTGTTTTCTTGTTAAAAGAATCATACAATTTCTTTTATTATTTGAATTCTTTGTCTCTTCAATGTATGTGTTTTCATAATTCCTAAATGTGCTTCACAGGAAGCATGGGGCAGACTCACCATAAGCTTAAGAAGCAATGAGTTAATTGGTGCATTGGCTGGGAAATCGAAATTGGTGAACCAAAACCACTACACTCTTCAAATTAAATTCTGGAGTTTTGTATATTTACAGGGTTATTTTGTGTTATACAGTAACTGCTGTTACCAGGCAAATAAACAGAGATTTGGAGTTGTCCTCTTTATTGATGTTTCTCTTGGCTCCCATTCATAGTCTGTTTTGTCTGAGTTTAGTTACCGAGCACAGGCTGCTGCCATCATTTGTATTTGTGTGTTTTCTTCTTTCTTCTGTCAGACTCTGTGACCTGAGTGATCTGGAATATCTGGATGAGGAATTTCACCAGAGTTTGCAGTGGATGAAAGACAATGACATACACGATATCCTAGATCTCACATTTACTGTAAATGAAGAAGTTTTTGGGCAGGTGTGCAAGTTTCTTCATTTCCTTGGTGCATTCTACTGCTAGATTAACATTTATTTGCACAGAAGAAAAAGTGTCCCTCCATGCTGCTTTGAACTTCTTTTTAAAAAATTCCTGCTGATGAAAGCAATGTTGAAATCTAAGGAGGAATTATCAGTTGTACCCAGTCAAACGTGTTTTTCTGGTTTAGGAGATTTTCTGGAGAGTATCTTAAATATCAGACTTTAGGATTGCTTTGCTAGAGGTAGAGTTTACCTGAATTCAATTGCAGGAAAGTTGCCATTCAAAGGTATTACAACACCTTTGTTGAAGTATTATTCAGAAAACTTCACTGCTTTAGTCATCGTAAGGATTGTTTCTTCTTCTCAACTTATTCTTAATATTAATTATGAAGGTTCCTCAGACTAAGTGAATTTTAAAATATCATTTTTTAAAATAATTTTTGTATGCTCTCTCACTTCACATATTCCAGTTTGCTTGTCAGGCTTGGTTAGTGATTTTGAGGAATTACTTCAACTTTAAAATTTAAATTATTACAATTCCTTCTTTTGTCTTTATAATAACTGTGATGTCACTTGGTCATGTTTTTGCCCTAAGATCACAGAACGGGAACTAAAACCAGGAGGTGCCAATATCCCAGTCACCGAAAAGAACAAGAAAGAATACATAGAGAGAATGGTGAAATGGAGAATTGAGAGAGGAGTTGTACAACAAACAGAAAGTCTAGTTCGTGGTTTCTATGAGGTAAAAAGCTCCAAAATAAAATTTATTTTCTCTTTCCAAAATATTTTTCTCCTCATAGGCATTTCCAAAATATGGGGTCCCAAATATAATCGGAAGTGCCATTGCAGATAGTGGAAGAGGAAGGGAGGGTAAAAAAAAAAATTGTCATTGATGTAAGGAGATGTAAAGACTGTGGTTATTTATCTACTTTGCACTGGACAATACCCTTGATCACTGTATAATTAGCATTGAATCCTTGCTCTGTTTCTGCATTGGGTCTCTGAGACTTGTTTGTTTAAAGAAACAAAACCTAAATTCTGAATTACCTGAAATGATACCTGGTAAATACCTTAATAGCGGACTTTATGGGGCAGCACCAATCAGTACACGGAGAAATGCTGCTATGCATTTTATTTTCTTTCACAGGTGGTTGATGCAAGACTGGTGTCTGTGTTTGATGCCAGAGAACTGGAACTGGTTATAGCTGGAACAGCAGAAATTGACTTGAGTGATTGGAGAAATAATACAGAGTACAGAGGAGGTAACTTGAATTTTGACTTGTTCAGTGAGAGTGTTGGGGACTCTGGAACTGCCCAGTTCTCAAGACAGTAAAGAACCATCACATGAGATACACTGATAGTAACTTTTGAACTTCCCTGCTTAAGTTAGTGTAATTTTTAAGAAGGTAATTTTTCCATTTTAGTTTGTTTCACTGCATCCCCTTGCAGCTGTTTCCTGGCTGTTGTTGCCCAGACAGCACTACAGAATGCTCTTCTCCACTGAAAGTACCATGCTCAGCTGCACACTGGGAGGGTACCTCCCAGACGTGGGAGAGAAATGGAAATGGTAGCCATTCTTAGTGGGATAGTCTTCTTTTTTTTATTTTATTGACACACTCAAACTTGACAGGAAGTTAGAAGAAATCTCAGTGACTGCAGCCTGGTAGTTGAGATGATTTGAGAACAACAGAAGATTTGGGAACTGTGAAATACTGTGAGAGAGATGGTTGCAGCATCATTTGTAGCTTTGGATAGATAAATAGCACAGTATTGGAATATTTCAAGAACTGGCATTCCTGTTAATGACTGATTAATGGAAGAAAAGCTTGCACAAAGGATCTCACTTCTTTTTGTCAAGGCATATTCATTCTCTGCCTTTAGGATTTTTAAGCATTTTAGGAGTACTTCTGTCTCACCTTCTGCCTTTTGATGCAGTTGGATAAAGAATGTGGCATTATTATGACTTGGGCTAAATTAGGAAGAGCTTACTAACTATTCCCTCAACCACTTTCATAGGACCTAAAAGTATAAAGGCTCTTGTTGTTTTTTAACAGGTTATCATGACAATCACATTGTGATTCGGTGGTTCTGGGCTGCTGTGGAAAGGTTCAACAATGAACAGCGACTAAGACTTTTACAGGTAAGAAATCAGCTGATCTGTGTAAAAACAATTAAAATTTGATGCTAAACTAGCCCCTGCTTTAGGATACCCAGAAATTGTGGTGATGTTTGATAGTGGAAATAGCCTGAGTCAGAGGCTAAATGTAATAATTTTAAGTGACAGAGGCTCACAGCTATTTTTATAGATTTCTAAGTTTAAGAGTAGATTTAAGATACAATGGCTGATATCAGTAATCCTTTGCTATTGTTTGATTTAAAGTACATTAATACTCCTAAAGATAGAAAAGGAAAACTGTGTAATTGGTTATGTCATTAGGTAGAAATGGTAACAGTATTTATACAGCTTAGGAAGGAGAAAGCTTTAGAAGGAAGTTCAAAGCCTCAAATTAGAAAATAAAGATGGAAATCTTAAAGTCAGTCCAGTTCCATTTTCACTAAACCTGCAGGTGCCAGTCACCCTGCTGCTGGAGGACAAAATAGCTCAATAGAAGAATATTTATACATGTGGGTTAAATTTTTTAAGTTCAGGTTACATCCATCCTGTCTGTAAAGAAACAGACAAACCTCCACTGCAAACCATTTCATGTTATTGATCTAATATAAAATCTGGTGTTTTTAACAATACAGAATTTTTATCTGATCACTGAATTATAAAGAATTTTCTTTTTTGAATCTGTTAAAGTATTTTGAAAAAGCCTGTAAAAAGGCAGTGTGGCACATCTCATTTGATGGAGAGACAGAAATGTCTGCTTGTATGTTCCTATCGCATCTGCTAGTCAAAAGTGTTTATAATGTCCAGATCATTACAAATTAAGTCTCTGGTCTGTCAAAAGCTGTGTTTGATCTGTCCATGACAGGTTGTAAATAAAACTGCTCACCAGTCAGTATTTCAGCAAATGCCAGTGGGCATACACAGCCTTCAGGATTTAGTCCTTTTCTTACTGTAATTGACCGTGGTTTATAAAACAGTGGAAATCCATATAGCTACAAAGGCATAACACGAAACCACCAGATATTACTACCTTTTGTATTCATTCCTTTTAATGCAGGAAGCAGCAGCAAAAAAGTCACTTAGGCTTAAGTCTGAGTAACTGGAGACTGATATTCTGACTGTTATTCTACAGTATTCACTTTGGAGGAAATCAATCTGCTAAGTTGCCTCTCCTAGAGGGCAGCCAGGAAATGATCTGTCTGCCCTTAGCCTCCATGCAAAGTAGCGTTTATTGCTCGTGCCGCACGAATTTCCTTGCTTTGCAAATGCTTTCCCAAGAGTGTCTGGGCTGTGGTGGGTGTGCTGCTGTGTGTGTCCCCAGCCCGTGTGTGCAGGGCTGTCCTGACGTGTGTTTGTGCCTGCAGTTTGTCACAGGCACGTCCAGCATTCCCTATGAAGGCTTTGCCTCTCTCCGGGGGAGCAACGGGCCCAGGCGCTTCTGCGTGGAGAAGTGGGGGAAGATCACTGCTCTTCCAAGGTACGGCTCTGGGGACACTAATGCCAGCCAGGGTGGCTTCACTGTGCCACTCACTGGGGTAACAGACCAGCTGTTTGACAAACATTAACAAGCTTCCACTGAATATGCAAGTATACCTTTCCTTACGTGCAAATTTCCTTCCCCGTGGTTGCCATGTCTGATGCATCCATTTTGGTTTGAGCTAAGTTTTATTCCCTTAAGGTTACACAAGGCAGTGTAACTGTGGCTGACCTCCATATTGTAGTGTTTTCTCTCACAGAAAATTATGAGAGTGACAGCTACTTCTGACTGTCTCTGTTACATTTGGTTAAATGTGCAAGTATTTACTTACTGAACATGCAGTTCACAAGTTAGGAGCAAAAATTAATATGAATTAACATGAAATAAGCTCTTGTGACTATGTCTGACTATCATATTTTTTGCATCAGACACAGACTTTATAGCATAGTTTAGTGATATAATTTTTATGCTTGGTCTGATGTCGAGTGTTAACAAATACTGAAGAGGCAAGTTGGGAGTGCAGAATAGGTGGGAAGGAGTCATTTCACTTGAGAAGCAGCAAGAGAGACAGGAGAAGGTGAGGATTTCAAAGAGAACAAGTAAGATCAGTTGAAATAAGTGTAGAGGGTAAAGAAACTGTATGAGTCTGAAATATGAAAGCAGGAGTTGAGTTGTACAAGTTGCAATTTATATTGGGTAAGACAAGTTTAGAGGAGTAGGATTAAAAGATTTAAAAAAAAAAAACCCAAAAAACCAACAACTTTGCAATTTTTAGAGCAGAAAAAAAGACCTTATTTTCAAAGGTCCATGGTAACAATGCCAGGACTAGACTAATAACATGTGAATGATGAAAAAAACACATTCAGCTTGGTTTCTTCATTGACAAAAAACAACAGGTTCTTGTCTTTTCTCTACTGTGAACAGACTGATAGCTGGGAGATTTTCTTTCGCCCAGTTCTGTGGTTCTGCAGCCTCTAGAATGTGGTTAGACACAGGTTAGTGTGGAGTGTGGGCAACCTAACTCTGCATAATCAGACCTCAGCTTTAGTACACCGTGTACAGCCTTGGGCTGGGCTGATCCATGGAGGAAACTCAGCCCTCATCATAAACCTTGTTTACTCCTTAGAAACAAGATGCCTCAGGAACAACTTGCATTCAGAATCTCATCTTAGACACAGGGTGGCTGCCAGAGACACACAGAGTCTCTCTGACCAACATCTGTAGGTTTTTCCTTCAGCACAAGGTCAGAGGCAGAAATGTCTCTTGGGTTGGCTCCTGCTGTCAGAACCGCATGGAAAAGGTCACGGACGCAGAAGTGGTGCTGTGAAATCCACAGGCACAGCAGGTGGCCTTTAAACAGAGCCATCTTTCCTGTTCACAGCACAAATGAGAGCCAGGCAGCTGAGATTTAAGAAATCCTGAAAATCGCTTTTTCATATCAAATACTCTAATGTCATCAGGGGGCCTCGTAATATCTTGTAGCCCAATAAGTCTCCTTAAGAGTTTGATTATGATTTGCCTGTGGACTAGCTTTGGTTCTGTTTAAAAAGTAAAAGCTGTGACTTTTAAAAAAATAATTTCTGACTTCAAAATTCAAGATTTTTTTTTTTTTGTGAGTTTAAGTAAGAAAAGAGATTGCATTATTTTTTCCATATATTCTCTGAAACTGAAATTCCCAGAGCTTGCAGCATGGAAAAGGTCAGGACCTGCCAGAACAGCATGTTCAGAATTTCCTCTGGAAAGGTTATGCAGAACCCTGGTTGTAATAAATTGCAGAATAAAACTGCTTCCAAAAATGCAATATGGAGAAACATGCTGAGAATCTTTGCTATTATAGGCTGTTCATCAAGTTTAGGGGAAATGCCAACTCCTCACATTTAAGAGATTGTATCATTCGCTGAAATTTCACTTACATTTCCCTTGGTTAGGAAACATTTTATTGTTGTCTCTCTGGTTCATTTTTACCATACCAATGTGACAATTAAAAACAACTGTGTGTGACAAAGACCTACAGTCATTATGAGCAAGCAGTTCCTGGTATTTACTCATGAGGAACCTTAATCTCATAAAAAAATGAAACATCTTCCATGTTAGTGCTTAAATGGGTTAAGCCCCAAGCCGAGAGCATTGTTTTGCATTTTGACATGTGCAGTTCCTGGGTGCAGTGCAGCTTCAGCCCGGCTCTCAGCACTCTCTGAGACCCCCTGTGCAAACGTCGGGTACTGCTGCCTTGGCGCTCACACATCGGTAACTACAACCCCAAGTAGCAACTTCCAAAAGGTTTCCAAACAAGCTCAGCATGAGTAAACACATGGCTGGATCTGCTGGGAATGCTGCCCTAGGACTCTGTGACTCTTACTGATCCTCAGATAACTAAAGCTTTTTATGTTAAGGCACCATCGGTCACTCCTAGCAGTGTTGTATTTTGCAAATTGCCCTCTTAGAGCAGGAGTATCTGTGAAATTTGATAGTGCTCCGTGCCAAAAGCAAGGATTTAACAGGTCAGTGGACTTTGTTTCTTCCTCTGTTTCTAAAAACACTACTGCAGTGCTGAAAACAGGTGAGGGAACCCATCCCCATCTCTTCTTCCTGGTCTGAGACACCAAGGGCAGCTAGGATAGTCACTTAGGTATGTGACTGTGGCCTAAGCAGCTGTGAATGTAAACACTGAAGTTTTCACTAGATGTTTGCCTAGTTCCCACTGTTCTGACTGCTGTGTAATCAGCTCTGCTGAATCCAAATAGTGAGATTTCTGTGAGGCACATGTCAGGTTGCTGAGCTTGTATCACTGTCTTTTACACTAACTAGGAAGCATGTAAAATGCCCTGTAAAGATTGATTATTAGAGGTCTAGCTTAACTATTGCTACCCCAATGCCAATTCTACTTCCTTCTTTTGCACTGTATTGCAGATTAGACCGAACTAGGGGAGGGAATGGTTCTCTTTCAGTTCACTCCCATGCTGAGAAATTGGTTCCAGGTTCATTGCTGTACGTTATTTATTCATGCATGTGATGATTCACTTGAAAATCATATTTATGTCTGACTGCTGCATTTAAAGCATAAGTCACTCTCTTTTACTATAGCAATCACGATGAAGGGGAGTTTAAGTGGGAACCTAGGAATCTAGACTTTCAGGAAAAAAGATGGGTTTTTATGTTGACATAAGATGTGAGTCCAGGAAGATGAACAGTTAGTGCCCATGTGGTTTGAAATGTTGGAATGGGAAAGTACTACCCAGAAGGAAAAAAAAAAAAAGTGCTTGTCTCAAGGACTTAGGAAGTTGTTTGCTAGGGTTGGAAAAGCATGCATCGCCTCAGAAGACAAAGGTCTTGTTTTTGTCTTTTTTAATTACTTGGTTTTCAACTGTATGGGATTCCATTTTCAAAATTGCCCTCAAAATAAGATAAAACTCAGTTCTCTTAATAAATGTAAACAACATGCCAGCTTACTACTAAACCAGTTCATAATGAATCCCTTGCTAATTATATACTGTGCCTTTTATAATTTGTGGTTTTACAGCCCACACAGCATGATCCATAGTTCTAATGAGTGGCTGTCAGCCCCATGAAGCAGAAGCATGTGGTTAGGCTCTTAATTGCCTAAGACTCTTCAACACTCTGCATTGAATTCAGGGGATCACTGAGTTCCATTTGCTGCTGGGCTTAAATCAGTCCTTTTCTTCAAAAGAAAGTATTTTCAATTTTTTAAAAGTACTCTGCAGGAGATGGAATAATAGGACCTATATCACAGATATTATTTTATAAGATTTTTGGAAAGGCAAAGGAGGAGTAAAAAAAGCTTTCCTCATGAAGCCTTAGAGAGATGGCTGGGTAGAAAATTTTACCAGACCCCTGGACTACAGAGTGGAAAAATGCCATCTCTGCTACTCGGCATGTAGCAGCAGAGTTCTTCTAAGGGTATTACGGTGTTTGGGGAGGGTGCTAAAGGCAGTGTTTTTGTAGTGATTGCATATTTGGTGGTTGGACTGTGTTTATAATAATGGTGTGACCTTGTGTGCTGTGTACTTATCTTCAGCCTGATATTTTTATGACACTACAAGGCTGTAACTGAGTGGGTGTTTTGGCTTCAATGAGTTTCAGTTTGTAATGGACTCTTAGGTTTTTTAAGAAGTGAGATTAACCCACTTCACTCCATGTTCCATTCCCATAAGCTGGGAGCTGAGAGCTACTTAAAGCGGCAATTAATGAATTTGCTCACATGGAAGGCAGTACTTTCTGGCTCAGAGGAAGTCTGTACAGATCTGTGGTAGACAGCTGGATTTCTGGGACTGGTTAGATTAAATGAGGAGTTAGGTGCTTTTGCTGTGAGGAGGGAGCTCGTTCAGTCCTGCCATTAACATTTTGCCTATTTGCACACTTAATACTGATGAAGGGCAGGGCACTGCAGGAGGAGTTTGGTTTTCAGCTGGATTGAATTTGAATAAATAACTCTGTGAAGTATTTTATTGCAAAAGAATGAAGTATTTGTAAGTAGAGACCTGCCAAAATACTAAAATCAATCTAAAGTGAGACCTTGTTACAAAGCTTTAGAGCAGAAGAAATGCCTCTTCCAGTTTCTCTTTGCATCTTTCATCCTCAAGAACCCATAAATAGTTATCTATTTATCCATTATCTATTTCATGAGAGCAAGCTCATCCACCACAGTGTTTTAGAAAGTACCATCCTTAGCACGCCCTGAGGTCAGGCAATGATATCCATGATACCACTAGGAAGAGAAACCTTTGTTATCTCCCTTTTCATTCTTTGGAAGAGGTTTTGAGAGACAGTTCCAAGTGTATTAACAAACTTGAGGTAGATGGACCTCCAAAACTGAGAAATGAATTGCATGGTCGCCCTCTTAAGAAAGCAGGGCGATTGCTAGAGGTGTGTGCACGGTTTTGTGTAATTCCAAAAGCTGCTGGTCCCTAGGGCAGACATGGGGAATATCAGCACAAGCAGTAACGCCTCAAGAACACCATCCATGTACCAAGGAAATTGTAGAAGGAAGAACATCTAGTTCATCTGTCTTTTACCACTGTGGGATTGTTTCCTGTAGATCTGGAGATGCGTGGAAATATCTTGTTTATCATTACAAATACAGTATGCAGGTATCATCCATACGGAAAAGGAAGGCTATGTCTCAGAAGACACACTTAAAGCCAAGATTTCGGACCAGACTGTTTGAATTGTACCATGCCAAATATTTTTCTTTTTTTTTCCCTCATGCACATTTGATTGATAAAATGTATCCTGTGCCTTTTGGACTGTCAGTATGTTTTTAAAGACCTTCATAAATTCTTCTTACTGGCTTATTTTAATGAGAAGAAATTAGATTAAACCTCACTACCCGTTCAGTTGGAAAACATAATTTGACAGAACAAAGTCTTCTAAAAGAATACTATCTGCCCATCTCTATTCAAGTACATACCAGTCTGTGTGTTCTCTTTTGAACTTTTCAAATAATGCACTTCTTCACCTCCTCTCTCTTTTTCCCCTCAGGGCTCACACTTGTTTCAATCGTCTGGACCTTCCCCCTTACCCATCATTCTCGATGTTATATGAAAAACTGTTGACAGCGGTGGAAGAGACAAGTACTTTTGGACTTGAGTGATACACAAACCACAGTGCCCAGCTCATTGGACTTTTGTGGATCTGTCTTCTCCAGGGATGAATGAACTTTTGTATTGGATTTCCTAGAGGAAAATTGTTTCATGGTGCAATTCAAATGATGAGGTTCCACGAAGGAGCTTGTGAAGCAATTAAAAAGCATTGTGGTAGTGGCAGAATTCTCGACAGTGAAACTAGAGTGTGCCTGGTGTGCAGGGAATGCCAAGTCTTGCAATCCATGGGGTTTGGGGATGGCTGCGCTTCCTAAGTTTATGTTCTGAGCAAACCCGAAACATGATGCCATGTTGTGATACATCTGGCTACTTACTGCAAAACTGACATGTACCCAAGGACTGGATTTCATCAAAGTTGTTGAATAGAAAATTCAAGTCAAAATGTGAAATCATGCAGCCCCCTTACTTACCCAGTAAATTATCAAAAAAAGCATACAACTGAACTTCTATAAATTCTTTTTTTTTTTTTTTAAATTCATGAAGGTACATTACTTTATGCCATATGCTATAAGGGCATATCCAACACTTGCTTTACCTAAGACTACGAGTGCCTGCATGGGGAACACCATAGAGCTCAAGTTCCTGGGGCAGAAGGGAGTTGGAAGGAAAAGTCAGCAACAAAGGAAGTAACAACAACGCCTTGTGCATTGAGGAGGTTTGTGGAAATGCGTTTGCCACTGGTGTGTGTGACAAAATATGAGCTGTTACGATGAACTTAATAACTTAATAAGACTGATTTTATGCTTTATACTGCATGGAAACTATTTTAAGAAGAAACTAGCAATTTATCACAGCATATCAGGAAAAAACCCTAACACAGTGACTTCTGTTTATTTTTATAGGTTCATTATATTATGTTTCTTAGAGTGTAAACAGGAAACAAAAAAACAAAAGTGTTATTTCTGTTTTGTCACTTTCCATGCTTGAACAGACATTCTGCTAGTGTTTATTCTTTAAGCACTCTCCAGGGGAAAAAAATGCCTTTTATTTTTATAAGAGTAACAAAAAACTC
This sequence comes from Regulus satrapa, assembly GCA_013396955.1. Taxonomy (NCBI): domain Eukaryota; kingdom Metazoa; phylum Chordata; class Aves; order Passeriformes; family Regulidae; genus Regulus; species Regulus satrapa. Next base: position 516,803 of record VWZN01010524.1, on the reverse strand, counting down.
CCGAAAATATTTTGCACTGAATGTACCAAAGTTGAAGGGACATTATGATCTGACTGATAGCAAATTGCATCACTATCAAATATCTATAAAAATGCTTAGGAACCAGGCTTTCTTCACAGTGCCATGTCTATAGATATCAGGACTGTGCACATAAGTAATAATTTTATAATACTGTATGTGATATTGTAATATGCATTTATTTTAAATGCATCTGGGTCATTTTTCATGCATTGGATAACTTAATGCAGTGGAGTTTAATACAGATATTTCATATACTCCCCACAACTTTTTATTTGTACAGCACTGTAAAACACTAGCTCATTTGGAAAACCATGAATAACTTCTTTAAGGTGAGCCACTGGTCATAATGCCACCGTCCTGTATCAGTGAACACCTACAAGATGTAAACTGTTCGTAGTGTCCAAGCTTGCATTTTCACGGATAAATAGTTTTCTTATCAAATGTTATTTGAAGCAGTTTTTATGGCATATCAGACGCTGCATGGACACCGGTTTCTTTACGCTTAATTTTGCTGAAATACACGAGGCTCGCTCGCTTCTATTTTTGGTACTTTTCCTCCAGATGGTCTTGTGGAACACTTGTGCAGCTGTGCCCCATTTCTTGTCCAGCTGCTGTCACGCACTGCATTCCACCCCCCCCCATTTTAAAATTCCCGGAGTTGCGCTCGGATACCGGATGACGGGAACGCCAATCCAGCTCCGTGCTGGCCCTTCTGGCAGCGCTGCAGCACAGCGGGCCTTGTTCTGTGGGAAAAGTAGCTTTTGAAGCAACCTTCTCCCTTTGGAGGCTCTTGAAGGGGCGTCTGAGGGAGGTGTCCTGCTTGTTCTGGGGGGAGGTTTTTTCCAGCGGAGGGGAGCAGCCCTGGAGATGTCGTCAGCAGAGACTGCCAGTCCACCCTCCGAGGCAGAAGGCGGCTGCAGCTGTGGTGGTGACTGAGAAAACCCTTCAGACTTACTGAGGAAATGTCACATGTGCACAGGAAAAGCAAAATCAGGGGGGAAAGCATTGTTTTATTTCACGAATAATTGAGCTTCTGCATGACATCTGGGACTCTCTTAAGTAACTTAGGTTTTCTTAGGCTACTTCTGGCTGGTATGAAGTAGCAGAGAAAAATCCAAACACATTGCCCTGTTTCTACACATATATTTATCAGTCTTTGCTAAGATTGCATGTCACAGGTCCTAATGCACATCTCTTTTCTGAACACGAATGAGCAGTAGGCAAACTGACTTTTCAGCAGGTCGTTCCAGCATGGCTCATGTTTCATGGGATCCATTCACTGAGTAGCTAAAACTCTGGCACTCGGAGCAGAATGCAACTTCTGATTGGTTCAAAGACTACAGAATTTTCATTTTGCAATACTGTGTTATCTGTGGTCTTAAAATAAGATATTTCCCAGGTGGAAATTGTATCTACAAGTTTTGAACCAGATACTCTTTGGAATGAAAAGTTTAAATATTTGGCACAAAAGTAAGTTTATACTAGTTTGCCTTTTAAGTTATGCTTTTGTACAAAACTAAAACAATAAATGCATCTTGTCAATTTTTATTTAAATATATCTACTGCACCCATTTGTTCTGTATTTATGCATGTAAAAATAATTTAAACCAGCCACGATAATCCAGTATTTTCTAAAGATGTGACAGGGTCACGTGTGGGGCAGCTGTCAGTTAGAAAACTGATAAATAATTTAAGAAAAAAGCCAGAATCTTCGTAGCACTAAACTCAAGAGAGACGAAGGAGAAGTTGCTGCTTCCTCCTGTGCTGCCAACATCCCCTGGGGGACTCTGAAAAGTGCTGTGTGAGGGCTGAGTGTCAGCTGGGTACAGCTCCCTGCGCTGCCTCCAGCGCTTGGCTCTTTGTGACCCTGAAGGCGATGCTGCTGCTCTGAAGGGATTAGCAAGGAGGGAGAATAGCAAGGGAAGCCTGAGCTTGGTCAAATACCCACATCTCCTGGCAACTGCTTGGAATGTTCTCCCTTTGGTTTAGGAAGCCGTTCCCGTTAAATGCGGGCTTTCCTGTCCTGTAGCTGACTGCAGCAGGTGACCACCATGCTGTGGCTTATGGCACAGTGCAGCAGGGATGAGGGTCCACACAGAACAGCTGGGGAGCCTTTCCAAAGCTCTCTATCTCCTCAGAGCTTTTCCAAAGCTAAGGAGCTTTGCATTTAGGAAGGAAAAAAGTAGACACAAGAGTCAATGACTGCTCACACTAAGTTAACCCTCAGCATCTCCATCACGCTGAGGCTGGCAGGGGATTTCCATCCCGCTGACCCTGCAGGAATTTCAGTGAGGCGCCCATGTTTCCTGCTCTGCTGGGGAGTGGAGCTGCACATCACCAGCCAAAAAGCAGCTCCCAGGTCACTGCAGGCTGGCAGCAGAGCGGCCTCTGTCCCCTCTCCCCAGATGCCAGCCCAGCAGGGATGTGCTTTGCTCGCCTGGCGCTGCTGGCAGTCAGGTTATAGCCAGCACACTCCCAAATGCCCCACAAAGGCTTGGAATCAGTGAAGCTGTGCAGGGTGGCCAGCAGCTGTGAGGGGAGGGGTGCCTTTGCCCGCAGAAAGCAGGGCACAGCCATCTGCCACCTCTGTCACGCTGCCAGCAGCACCTGGCGGGGCAGGGCAGGAAGAAAGCCCTTCAACCCAGAGACCTTTTTTCCCACCTGCTCTCTGCCTGCTGCTTTTCCTTGGCATTATCAAATATTTGCCTCCTTTTGCTTTTAAACATCATTTTCATTATCCTTGTAGTGATCCTACCATAAATAACGTTAGTATAGCTTAGAGAGTCCATGGGGTGAACTCTTCTGCATTCACAGGCCTGCTCGTGGGCACCACATGAGCTCCACATGGCAGCAGTTAACCCTGGGCACACTGGGGGTGGGGAATATCTTCAGGGAAACTGAAAATCTAGGCAGCAGCATCCTGGCAGGACATCACACAAAGCTTCTGGTAGGAGTTGGACTGGCAGAGCACCGGACTGGTAGTTTGCTTGGCTTAAAATTATAGGAAAGAGAAGAGGTTTGTAGTTTCTTATGTATTTTTAATCCTTTAAAAAAAGGTTTTTAAAAAAAAAATTCCTTCTGAAACATTTGCAATGGTATCATCTGGTTGTTAAATGTAATCTCAGCAGTATTAATTGCAGATGTTTACCGAGTTTCTGCAGCAGTAGCTGCAGAGTTTTATGGAGCTGCATGAAGCGCTCTGTCTCTGGACTGAGGGCATCCCTGCTCACATCAGGGCAGTCTTCAGCAGCTGTGTTTGAATGGCCAGTGTAAGTTCACTTCCCATAGCATAAAGCAGGTTACTTGTTTGCAGTGAATGAAACTTATCTGCATTAAATTATACTAACAGTTTTGTTTCTCCTGCCACTTTTTTTTGTGGAGGGCTAATATATTCCTGTTAGCACTAATGGGAATTGAACAGAAGGTTGATCTTCAGTCATAAGATTGCAGATATAGCTTTCATTTACTGTTGTTTCCCATTCTCATCCTTTTCTCTCTGGGCAAGCAATTGAATTCCAAGCAAAATTTCAGAAGAATAACTCAAAGCTGGCTTCTTAAACTGTTTATGTTTTGGCTCAGTTACAAAACAGAACTGCAGAAATGCTATGGGTTGACTGGCTCATCAGTTTAAGTAAAAAATTCTTTATGATTTTGTTAGTGCAACCACAGTGGCTGCTGTTGGACTAGTCTAACCTTTTGCCTAAATATTTTTAGCAATAAAAAAAGAATTTGGGAGGTTGAATTTGGAATTACTTGTTTGCTGGAAAACTAGATATACATTAGGTAAATAATAGAGGAAAATAATAACTTTACTGTAAAGGTAGTATAACCCACTTTTATTAGCAGTATGCAGAATTACAATGCTGACCCTCCAAACACAGAATTTTCACAATGAAAGATGGTTTGTTTATATTTTGCATGTCTTCCAGATAGACCATAAACTTCATAGTGCTTCTGCTCATCTTTAGACTGACTAATTTTGGCACTAGGCTACTACTATTTAGGATGTTCATTGCTGTGAAATGTTTTTTATGAAAGTATTCTTAGTATTTTTACTAAGTATTTTCCTTTAGGACTTTATTTCATAGGCTTTGCTCAGAGCCATATTATGCTATAGGTATTTTAAGGTAAAATCATGATTATTTGATAATTCTGTTTTGTATGACTGACCTTCTGGCCACTGTTTAGAAAGGTTCCTTCTGACTGTTGGCAAAAGGATGAGTCAAAGGACTCCTGGAATGGTTACAATCCATTGAAGTATCTGTATGCATTCAAAATGCATAAAAATACCTCCTGAGGACTATGTGAAATAGTTGCTACACCTGTTGACTAGCTCCTTTCTAAATCAATAATTCAAAATTTGAATTTGTTTCCCTTCAGATTACATTGCAGAATAAATATACTAAAATTTTAACTAGAGATGTATTCTGACAAATTTCTCAAAGTTTTGACGGATGTGAAAGAGAGCCGAGCTATGCTGCTCTCAATCCTTTTGCCCATTAAAAAACTTCTGAATAATGAAACTTCATCTTTTGGGTTTCAATTGCTTCTTGTTTTCAGAACTTCGAGAAACTTCTCATTCAGCCCCTATTAGAAAAAGCCTTGCCTGCTTTGAGGCTTTTATTAAGCACTCAGGAGGTATATTGTTCAACTAATTTTACATACTTTTGTGCTGACATCAATCAACTTTTAAATGTGTAGACCTACAGAACTCCACAGGACTCTGCTCTCCCTTATTCTGGGCTGCCTTCCATAGCCATCCATCCTGTTCTTTTGACTGCACCTAATCCTACAATCACCCAGAGACAATTGCTGACCATCTGCACTGACTGTAGCTGTATCACAGTGAGACTCTGGGTTTGGGTTTGCTCTCAAAAGCAGCTCCCTCAGCCCAGAGTCGACAGGGTCACTGTTACACTGATTTCAAGACTGAGCAGTTTAAGAAAAATAGTCATAAAGGTTTCTTTGAAAATAGTTGATTAGGTATCCAAGGGTAAAAATGTCTTTTGGTTTTGCAAAATCAATGAGGTGGGGGATTTTGCCTGCAATGTTTTATATTGCTAGAATTTGCGCTCCCCAAGGGCTGTCCCAGGCTGTTGGGCCAGGTGGGTGCAGAGCATTTGCAGTGAGGCAGGTGATGCTGATCCAGAAATCACAGCAGCTGAGCTGTGACTGTAGTCAGGACCGTGCCTTCCACAGCTGGAGACTTTCTCATGCAGCCCTTCAACTGGATTCTTCCCAAAAGCTCATTCTATCTGTGATGCCTGCTAATTGCAATACAAGCAGCTCGTGACACACTCCATCGACTATTCAACATCTTTCATTTTCAACAAGGACTACATTTTTCATGGTTAGAAATGCCCATCCAGCAGTATAAGGTCAATAAAAGAGGATTTTGCTGAGACATCATATTTGATTGCCATGCTGACTGCAGTCAGACGTTGGCGGTCACTAATTTTAAAGTAGATTACTGTATGAATAAGAAAATAAATCTTTGAAGCCTCATAAATGATTCTAAGAAGGAATGTAATTGTAGGTGCTGTAATGATAAGACAGGGCAGTTCCACACAGCACTCCAGGTACAGCCACGCAGGAGTGCTGGAGGGAAGCCAAGTCTGAGAGCAGGCCCAGGGAAAGGCTTGCCCCCCTCGAGGACTGGGAGCAGGACAGTGAGCTGTGACGACCCCTGGGATCTAAAACAGGATAACCCTGCTCGAAAAATGGGCCATGATAATGCACCGAGGAAAAAATGACCGCTCGTCCTGAAATCCAGAGGTGTTACTGCAACTGCAAGACGTGCTTTAACTGATTATTAGCTTTTGAAAATCTAAGTACACAGTCGGAAAATTTACTTCCGTGTGGTTTGGCTTTTTTGTTTTCTTTGATTGGGACTTGGTTGTTTATCTTTTATTTGAGCTCTTTTCAGGAAAATTAGGGCTTCTGAATAAAATAAGGGTGGTGTCTGGAAGCCCTCTTTTGTTTGTACAAGTAATGGCTGTTTATTGCTATCTGCATTTGGAAAGGGATACAACTCCTGATAAGAGGTTAAATCATCACAACCAACGGTGACTTTTATTTTCAACGTGATGGCAAAATCCCTAATGTTTAGACATGTCAAAATGCAGATTTTAAGGAATTTTCTTTTAGATGGTGTGTGGTTATGGTTGTGTAAGAACCATGCATTTCCACAAAGACAAGGATAGATGTGGCATTCCCAAAGCTTAGTTAAGGTAATTAGAATATTCTCAATGATCTAGGTTAGCTTTAGCCAAGCTGATGCAAGTCTTGGTTCCATTCACACTCTAATGACATTATCCAGAAAAATACTGTGTAAGAGGGTGGGAGGGTTTCATGATGGGTTTCTGTACCTAAAAGTTGATTTGGTTCTTTTAGCTGAAACACATGACTGTTGAATGAGTCAATATGAGAGTGAAAAGAATTCCTTGTGAGCTTTCTTCTTCAGCGTGGTTACTGAGATGGTAGGAGTTTTATATAAAAAACTTGAAGTCCTAAATGAGAAGACAAGTCCAGTGTTGAACCATACTGGTTCAATAGTTCCATACAGCAGGACATTTTTCTGCAATGAGTCTGCAACACTCAGGAGACTGCTGTTTATTATCAGCATTGTGGGGAGGAGGAGAATTATGATAATATTAACTACATCAATCACATTCAGAGGATGCTTTTTCTTTGCATGCTGTTTTTCCTGGGAATGACATAGCCTTGAGAGCATCCATGAATCCTGATCAGCAAGGCTGCTTTTTGAATAATTGACTGAACATTTGTACCTGTAAGGGCTGGTACAGTATGGAAAGGGAGATCCATGAAGGAAAAGAAGGTAATGAGGGATGTGGTGTGGAATATTGCTACCCCCAAGGCAGTTGTTGTTCCTGCCCTTGCTAGGTTACGGTCTGGGTTATTCAGCGTGTTTGAAAGTGTGTAGAGTTTTACAAGTTTTTGTAGTGGGGATGCAGGCATCCAGAATCTAACAGGATTATAGGTGCATCTTCCTCATTTTTGACAATTACTTGATATAATTTTATACCAAGTTCTTTGTTTTTAAAGAATTTCAGGCACTGAAAATAATGGAGTGCATATTTATTTCTAAGCTTTAAGTAGAACACAGTGTATTTTTTAATCCTTTCCATACTTTTCAGTTAAGTGTTCACAAGACTGTATATCAAATACAATTCCAAGTTTTTCTATCTTTCTACAAGCCAGTTTAAGTTTCATCTGAATTTGGTACATGACTTTCACAAAACACTAAATGGGGAATACATGCTTCAAGCGTTAAGATGGTTTCCCTCCTTTTCCCCATTTACATTGCATTACATTTCATGATTCTTTTTCTTTGAGGCAGAGAGAAGAGATAGAAAATGTGTTGAGTGTGTTACAGGGGCACAATGTGTGTCATTGTGCCTGGCTTCAAGGAATGTACTATAATGTCTGACTGCTCACAGATTTACATAATTTGAATACAGGACTGTTGTGTTGTATTCCCTGTTACTCAAAAACATTTGGGGAAAAGAATTTTCTGTGTATATTTTTATTTTCATACTGATCTCTATTTTGTTTAAGACCATGTTTCATCATGAAATCACTTAATTAAAATAAATCTTCTTACAAAACCCACTTTGTAAATAGTGTCTTTTATTGGGCCTCTGAATATACCGTAATATAATTTTTTAAGTGAGTACCTTCAGATCATTCTGTCTTTTGCAGCATTTAAAAACCTTTAGAGAAACCACATGATACTCTTTCTGACATCTCTTTTGCTAAGTGATTTCTGGTGGCCTCTGGTCTGGGGCACATTATAAATCATGATTTTGGAAGTGGGGAAATTAAGGATTCTGCTGCCATATGCGCCACAATTTGAGTAAGAGCTATATATGAGAAAAACCCAGTCCTATGACAAACAAAGCACCAGATATCACAGCCAACACACTGGAGAGGCCCAGGCTTCGTGGAAGAGCCTCTGCTTTAGAATGGAGCATCACAGCTGGCAGCAAAATACTTCCCAGCAGTGGCTGTAACACAGGAAAGCTCTCTTTTTCACAGAGGGGAAAAATGCATTTTTTTGTCTTTAATAAAAGTCAGTGGTCCCCACCAAATATTTTCTTCTACTTTTCTAAGAGATGATACTGGTTAGAGCGAGAGAAACTGATCTTTAATCAGCTCTTAGGCAAGGGTTCGCAGCCCAAGGAGAGCGGTTAAAGGGCAACTTGTCACTTCTCCCGTGTGCCACAAACTGTTTGGAGAATCTGGTAGTGAAATGATATTTCCGTGTTTAAAAATCGTTTTCTAGAAGGTGATTCTGCATTCTCTTGCTGCTAGTCGAGACGTGGTGCAAGCTGACCTGAGTCACTGAAGGAGAGCTGCTGCGGGAAGAGGCGAGGCTTTGGGGCTGGAGCCCTTTCAGAATCTCTTCTCTGCTGTCATTCCTGATGTCAGACTCATGAGGTGTTTTCACCCGGGTCACTGATAACTGATGTCACGTACTGCACAGTCACTCACTTTCCCTCCGTGGTACACTGGAGCTGGCCTGGAGCTGAGGCAGCTGTGGGAAGCAGTGCCTGGGTGGAATCCAGGGATCTCCCAATTGAGGATTGCCTCGTGTGAGAAGGTGGTACAGAGATTTTAGCATGGGGGGGGTTATCAGAGTTTTTAAAAATTACCTGTATTAAATAAAAACGAGTTGGAGGAGGCTCAGACACTGAGCTCCCAGCTGTGCAGCTCTTAATTTAATGTGGTGTGCTTGTTCCCCCCTCAGGGACGCAGCTCCCTGCTGAGACGGGTAGGCTGCCATCTCTTCACTCCGGACATCACCAACCCGTGAGGGACCGGAGCTGAAACCAGCACTCCTGGAGGCAGCTGAGCTCTTCCTGCAGGGCTGGCTCCCTAAAACACCTGGGGCTCTTCCTGCAGGGCTGGCTCCCTAAAACACCTGGGGCTCCGGTCACCGGGGGCTCTGCATCACAACTCTGCCAAATGGCTGCTGATCAAGTGGAAATAGTTATTTCCGTGCAAGCCTCTAAAGGCTGAAAAGAGCCAGCTTTGTAATGGATAGATAACCAAGGTAGGCCAGAGAAGAAGGATCTAATAATGGGAGTTATGAAGCTAACACCTTTAATTGCTATTTTTTAATTATCCCAAAGACCAGGTGTATACATTAGGAATAATAATAGTTCACGGTCCTGTGCTGCTGTGACCTTCAGCCTACCCATTCCCCCTCTCCACCCTGTGTCCTTCTCAGTTGTGGTGTATCTAAGTAAAATGCCAAAGTCCTCAGGGCGGAGTCCTGTCAATTATACCCTTCTCTAAGTGCCATTCGTGTTTCTATGGCATTATATAAACAGATTACCAAGAGTACAATAACATGCATGTCATGAAGCATTTTTGGTATTTACTTGGTTTTCAAAACTTAAAGGGAGAGTAGAGCAAATCCTGAGGAGCAGCAGTAAAGACACAAAGGCAGCTAGGAAGACAAACATAAGGACTGTCATTTACTTCTTGGCACCACGTGCTATAATAACCTAAAGCATCTTAATTGTGGGCATCATTTAAATTTATTCTGCGGCTCATTTGGTATGTTTGGAATGCTGCCTGCTTTTCATATTGCACAAAGAGCACTTCTCAACAAAACCAATCCTGTCCACATGTTGTATTTTTATTTGACAGATGTGTTTGAAATCATGTTATAATCAAGAAAATGTACGATCTGGAACCCTGCAGAGATGGTGGAACTCTGTGGGAGAGAGTAAAGATTTTGGGCTGCTTTTGTCAAAAATACCCACGGCTCAATGTGCTAAAAGGCCAGAGTGAAGTTCAAGCAAGGAGGAGTCACACGTTTTTAGTGGGTACCTCAGTGTGCCAGCTACATGATGTGTGACATATTCTAGACATATTCTTCAAGAATATTTTCTGCTCGCTTTGTCTTCATTTATGTTAGCTTCATCTTAATGCAAGCCTTGCAGTGACTGCGTGACTTAGGCACTGCAATAAACACAGCAGTTAATTACCCATTTCACTGACAGTGCCGAGGCACAAACGGAATTAACCCAGTAGTGGTGCACTGCTGAAATTAAACACACAACTCTTAAACCCTTACACTACATTACCATTACTGCCTTCATGACAAATCTATTATAAAACGGATGTTTGCAAATTTCTAGCCCGTTGGATTGCTCCAGAGGAAAACAATTTTGACAAACAAATTGCAGCTATTTTAGAACTCTTTCTAACTTCACCTTATTTCTGAACCGTGCTTTAGGCTGTTTTGAGTTCTCTGAAAGAGTCTTTTTTTTTTTTTTTCCTATTTTCTGCGGGTTTCTCTCGAGACTCTGAAGACCCTGGTTCCACTTGAATACCAAGGTCTGTCAAAAGCGCTCCGTGTGAGCCGTGCAGTTACAGAGCAGCACCGGCAGCGCTCTGCTACCGGCAGCAGTCGGTGGGAACCGGTCCATGTGAAAAACCGGGGTTTTTCACGGCACTGCCCGCTGCTGTGGCGGCTGAGCCTTCGCGGCTGCGTCGCTCGCACGGCGCCTCCGTCCCGCACCAGGCGGCAGCGAGAGCGCTGCGGACCCCTCATGTCTCCGGCTCCCATCCCGGCGGGATGCAGGGATGGCGGCTCCCACCGGGACCTGCCCCGCTGCTCCAGCGCTCGGGGATTGCGCACAGAGGGGTTTGTCTGGCACACGGGACACCGGGACGCGCCATCGGTGCCGTGGGGCCCCAAGCGAGCCCCGGCGCCTCCGCTCCCTCACGGCCGGGCCGGGCCCCGCAGCGCGGGACGGGGGGG
>VWZN01010524.1:487372-505614 GCA_013396955.1 Regulus satrapa | reverse complement strand
AAAAAAAAAAAAAGGGATGTGGTGTCCTACCAGAGAAACAACGTCAAAGCAACGTGAGGCAGAAGTTCTCCTTAATAATTCCTCTGTCCGAATGATGTAAAGTGAAAGCTTACGTAATAAGCTCGGTAATGGTAATAAACTCGATAAAGGAAAGCTCTTAGTGAGGCCAGTTATCGATCACTAGTGGTTTTCTGCTGAAATACAGCAGGGAGAAGATACAGCTTAGGAGTTAAAGTTATCGAGGGAGCACAGCCCTAAGGAGAGTCATGTAAAATTTCGGACGTCAAAATCGTCCTCTTAAATGATGAAATGTCGTGTAACTGGGGGAGAAGGACTGCTGCTTGTTACAGAGTGAGTCAAAAACTTAGATTGTATTGTGACCTCTTCATAATTTCTTAAAGAATCCATTTCCTGTGTATCAGATGATACTTTGAAGATATTTTTAAACTGTGTAGTTTGGGTATTCTTTTTCCTGCTAAATTATGTACAACGATTTGAATGCAAAATAGTTCTAATAGGAATACCCATGTTCCATCCCCTGTGGGAATGTGCTCAGCGCTGGATGGGTACTGGGTTACCTTTGGATCACAGCTGCTTTGAGTGCTCTCCCCTCCCAGAAATGTCTGAGTGCATTTCTCTCATTTCGACTGCAAGAGTCTTTTTGTGATTTTGCTAACTGTCTCTGAATTGTAATTTGCCATATTTTTTTCTTTCACTAATAAAGGTAAACCTGCTCTTTAACCTAAAGAAGCCATCAGTTGCTGCTTCTGGTATCCTTCAGTAACCTTTTTCTGCCTTGCTTTTGCATTTCACCTGGAGAGATGCTTCAGGCCTGTAAATGTGAATACCAAACCCCAGTATTTTTGTTGGCTTTTTTTTTTTTTTTCTTCACTGTAGTAGAAATTATGTGGGTGGGTGTATCTTCATAATGTGCTGTTCTACTGGTTTATTAAGGTAATTTAATCAGGATTACTGCATCGTGTGATTCTAAATGATCTGAACTTGCAAAGAGGACCTTGTCCATTCATGCTTCTCCCTGACAATTAACTCAGCCTTAAAAAGGAAACTTAGAGGAGCTATGAGTGAGCCTCATAACAAGTGTGAATATTCCAGCTGGGAATATAACCCCACTTTGTCCTGTCGTTGCCTATTCCTGCTGTGTTGCAGTTCACAAACAGGAAGGAGTTGTGGTAAGTTCCCCCAGGAGCTAATATCTGTTAAAAGTGTAAACCTGAAGGAAGTGTGAAACTTTCCCAGATTCCAGAGAAGGGTTTCAGAAAGATTAAGAAAAGGTGCATCTCATTAATAGTTAAGTAGCTATTAGCATTTTTATTAGAACTAAAGCTTATCCCTAGTGTCTTATGGATATGCTCCAGGGAGAAAAAAACCCCCCCAACTTATCTCAAGTGTGTGCATTATTAAATTAGCATGTCTTGATTAGTATTCCTTTCAGGTTTTATTTTTATACTGATTAAATGTGTTGTTTTCAGGCTGCTACTGAGCACAGTTCTGGCTATTCTTGTTTTATAGCCCTAAACTCACAATATTTGTACGCTTTCCTGTGCTTTGGCTGTGGAATTTCCAACACTCTTAATTGTTTTGCTTCAGCAGGTGACTGGTAGGAGAGCAAGACCTGCTCTTGACAATGTCAAGGAGAAAGCTGGAGAATAAAAACCTTTCTGGCTTGTTGGCCACATCTCTGCACACGCCAATCAAGACAGATAACTTCCACAATTTTTATGTGCTTGAATCAAAAGAGCTAGGAAGGTAAGATTGTTCCTATTTATTTTATTTGAGCAAGAGGAATTTCTGCTGCAAGAAAATTCTCTCTACAGTGAAGCGAACCTTTATAGTAGTAGATGGAGAATGAAGCATGTCCCTCTCCTTCCCCTCTGTCCCCCTCTTTGCATCACAGTGGGTTCTCTGAGAGCAGGAAAAGGGACAGTGGGGCATAAGTTGCCACATCAGAGAGATCTGGAGGGTTTCCTTAGGCGTGGAGATTTAGGATTATCTTCCTTTCCCTGCCTAGACCTCGTAGGTTCCAGGTGCGTGGCCTAAACAAGAGGTGTTTTAAGACAGAGAATAAGGATTCTGAGTTGCTTGCTCCAGGTGTTTGGGTGAGTTTTCTGAAGTCCAGAAAACAAAGACCTTTCCCTCCCCAATCTCAAGCGGTGAGACCGAGTTTCAAACAAGCTGCTGCTTCAGAGCAGTTTCGCAGCCTGCTTCCCTTGCTGGTGTTTGCAACAGTAAAACAGGAAATAAAACAGCAAAGCACCCAAACCCTTGGTGTTTGTGACACTGTTTGGGCCCTACAAGTGAATGTCTGGAGTCTCTGGGTTAATTAATCTCCTGAAAATGCTCCGTGAGTTGGGTGTCAGGCCATGCAGACGCGGTGCTGGGCTCGGTTTCCAGCAGGAGTGTGAGGGCTCAGTCTCATTGCTGTGCTGCTTAAGGATCCTTTGCACCTGCAGCTCGTTTTCCCAGCAGAGATGCTCTTCTGTGTGTGGTTTGTGAACTCTTCAGCCTTCATTGTTCGCCTGTTTTTTTTCTCTATTTTTCTAGCATGTGCTTTAGCTGGTACACTTTTATAGAAGTGCACATTGCAGCCCATAACTTTCTTCTTTTCTTAACTTTTGTCAGCTCTGCTTTTGAATTCTAAGCTCTACAGAAGCAGTTTATATGCAGCACCCTCTAGAACTCAGGTATTGTTCCAACGCTGGATTTTCAGACTCTACATACTTGTGAGATGATCTCTAAAGCAAACAAAAGTGTAGATTTTGTGTGACTTCCAGAACAGTTTTCAATTTTTTCTGTGCAAGCAAAACTGGGCATAACAAAGTAAGTGCCAAAAGGCAAAGAAAACGGAAGCAGGACTCTGTTTTACAAACATATTTGTGATTTGTCTTAGCCTAACTACATGTGTATTTTTTCATGTTTTTAAGTGTATAAGTGCTTTTTAAGTCATGTAAAGTCCATCCTTTCTTTGTAACCTCTCTAAGGGATTCAATGTGCTTTAATTTTCGCTTGCAATTTTCTTTTTCCTGTCGAGATTATGGAGTAAATAGTTCTCTTGTTCTCTGCTTAAGCTTCCCAAGCCCCATTTCTTTCTCCCACACCCTTATCTGTTGGGTTCTTTGGTATTTAAGACACTGACTCACGAAGCTGGCAGGTTAGGTTCTGTTTAATGGCTTCAGTAGTCCTGTCCCTGCTGTGTGCGTGGCTTGGCTCCTTTGGAAGTAGTTAAATTTCTGTGGTTTCTGAGCTGAGATACGAAAACATCCTGCAATCAGTTTTTCTTGTAGAGCTGGGCGGTGAAGGGGGGATGGTTACGCAGGCAGGGAGTGGGAGCTGCTCCGCTTGCATCAGTGCAGCACTTCCGAGCTGACTTTTTTGTGTTTCTGGAGCAATTTCCACAGCTCTGAAAGACTTTTTGGGCTTCTTTTTTTGGCCTTAATTGGCACGCCACCAATGAACAAGTGGAGATAAAGCTGACAAAGTTGTTCTACCCACAGCAACCAGAAGGAAGCTGTGCCAAAACTACTGGGGAGGACTTTGCTGCTCTCATGAACATAAACCGGCTCCCCTTTGGTCATTTTAGGGACACTTTGGTGGCTGGCAGGGTTGACAGGATGCAGAGTAACTTTCACCTCCAGAGTTTAGTGCTTTCAAAAAAAGAATAGAGAAAATCGACAGCTGGTTGGTGCTGAAATAAATGATGATGACAGAAGGCCTGTCTTGTGGAGTTTATTTTTAATTTAGAGCGGTATGATCTGAAGTCATCTTTAAATATTTAATCATTTAGGCACTTTTGTACAGTAATTTGCAAATGAAATTTGTTTTTTTTTTTTTGCGTGAGATGCTCATCCTTGTTTTGATTAAATGCTGAAGTCTAGATTTTTTTCAAAAAGTACTTTTTTTAAAAGAAATATTCCTTTTCAGCATCAAAAAAAGGCAAAGTCTACAAGGCAATGAGGTATTTTCTACTAAAGAAGCTAATTTAGTTTAAATAAAACAGCTCAGATAGCTCATCCTGTTTCATTATATTTTATTCTTAGTATGCTGTGGTAACAAAAGATAGAGGTGGACCTGCTTTTTTGGAAGAGATAAATGTAGATTGTGCACTTTGTGTGTAGCTTGATGTTGTTTTTAGAACTTTGCTCACAGCTCATTGCAACCTTTCAAGTTGTTCTTTTGCAAATAAGGTTTCTGGTACCATTTGGAAACATTTTGCATGTAGGCAAGGAGGCATTTCTGGGAATGCAGTATTAGTGGCTATAAAATCGGGGGTTTTTTTTCAGGAGTTTATAACTTGTCTTAAAAAGCTGCAGTTTTTTCCTCCTATTTTTTTTTTTAAAGATCTTCTTGGTATTTTAACTACAGTGTGTGGTTTTCTTCTAAAAACGTTTCTTTGCCAAAATGTTTTTGTTTCCCTACCTAAACAGTTGGCTAGGAAATAAAGCTACATGCTTTGTCTAACTCTAATTGAGGAAGAGAATGCTAAGTGGTGGGTGCTTTTCTATTAAGATGTTTTGAAACATTTTGCAGATACCTGGGATTTTTGTAGCAGTACTTGCATGGTTTGTGGAAGGAAATTCTCTTTATGACTAAATTTTTTTCACTGAAAACCTCCTGCCCCACCCATGCATTTGAATGTGCTTTATTTTCCCTGTTCATTCTCTGCATTTCACAGGGGTTTGATTTGTTTATTATTGTCCTGTAGGTGTTGGAAGGAGGTTGAGGGTTTTTTAATATCTTGCCAACCTGAGCAGAGCTCTGGGCAGCCTGGTAAGACCTCGTAGCCAGCCCTGTTTTAAGCAGAAAGTTTTTGGAGACCTCCAGAAGTCCTTTCCAACTGAATTATTCTGTGACCTGACAGTGAGAATGTCCCTGTAACCCGATACTCTGATTTAATGTTTAGCTAGGCTGTATAAAGGGAATTTTACTGGGTCTCACCAGAGCTTCATCTAGCTCAGTTTCCTTCTATAGTGCCTGCAAGTGAATGTTCAGGGAACAGTGTAAGAGCAGGCCAAGCATGGCATTTCCCAATACTTTTTTTTGTTTGTTTGTTTGTTTCCAGTTATTTGCTGGGTCTTATTATTTCTAATGTTAATTTATGCGCTTTTGATTTCCTGTGTCTCAGTGTTTTCCCTTTTATTTTGTAGAGGAAGATGTGCTGTAGTTAGAAAATGTGTAGCTAAAGCCACAGGCCAAGAGTATGCAGCTAAATTTTTAAAGAAGAGAAGAAGAGGTCAAGACTGCAAAGCAGAGATTCTGCACGAAATTGCTGTCCTTGAATTAATGAAATCCAACCCTCGCATAGTTAATCTCCATGAAGTCTATGAAACAGCAAATGAAATCATCTTAGTGTTGGAATAGTAAGTATGCCTTCATCACATGTTTCATATTCGTAGGAAAAGAAGTCTTTCAACATATTAACTTTTTCATGGGTTGTCTGAATGCCCAGAAGAATTGCAACAGTACCCTGTATACATTATGCTAATCCTTATTATAATATACATTTCTATTTTTTCCCTTAAGGGTGTTTCAGGCAAGCTGACTGGAAATAATGTTCTTGGAATACCACAGAAGGTCCTGAGTGCTTTGATGCAACTTAAATTGCCAAAAAAAAAAAAAAAGTCACTGATACAGAGCACACAGATTTCCAAGAGATTGAGCACATCCATGCCTGTGAACTTCAAGTTAGCACTTGACATTTTTTGGTGACTGAAGCCTTACTTTGTTTATTTTGAGCTCCTAAATTTAGTGGGGTTGTTGTTTTAAAACTGACTTTTTTGAAGCAGTTTCCTAAAAAATTCCCATAGTTTTTATAAAGATTCTTTCTAGCTCTGAAAAACAAGTTTAATTTGGGAATTGAGTTTGCATTATCGCTCATACTTGTTGTAAGTGTAAATTTTTGTGTGGAATGTAAGGAATTCCACACAAATTCATACATATGAATGTGAAGTACAGTACAGCCCGTGACATTAATTCTTTCTAAGCTTTAAAATTCACCTACAAAATATTTGAAGTGCTGTTAATGGTGGTTTCCCTACACCATTATATATTCTTTGCAGAATTTGAAGGAATCTAGCTAGATTCTATTTTAAGAAGCTTTTTTTTTCCCCCCTGGAACTAGATGGCCCCTAACATATTATTTGTTGTTTTAAGGCTCTTTTTGCAAATCCTTTTCTGCAGAGCTTTCAGCTCTTTACCCACCCATCCAGACCATAATGTAACTTGAGTACAGGAATACTGTGGGAGCCAGGGCTGAAAACCTTGTGAGAGTTGAAATTCATGGCATCCTCTGCCCTTCCCTTTCTGTTGCCATGAAGTCACCTAGGGGAGGCATTACTGGCACCTCACGTAACCTCAGCAGGTTTGTGGCTGTGTTCACTCATTTTGTGCATTATCTGCCTTTTTCATAGCCTCTCATTTTGTTAGCCATGAAGTTTAGGCTCGGTGAGCTGCAGTTTTGAGGAAGCCCTTCATCCTTGAGAGAGACTTCAGGCACTCGGAGCAGGCTGAGTAATGATCTCAAAGCCAGCCTGAGAGGAGACAGCTGACACTGCAGCTAAGTGTAGGAATAACTCATAAACCACAGGAACACAGATATTTCCATGCTGCTTTACACTGCTCTGAATTATTTATGAACTGGTCTCATGGAAGAAATTCTAGATTTGACTTGAAAAGAAAGGCTTCTTTGATTAGGGACTGATGATAGAACTCAACTTCTGGAAGGCATCTTCCCACTTGCTTGAGGGGACCAGAGCATTATGAAGTTACCAGTCAAAGTGCTTTTTGCTGTCTCAGCTATAAGGGAAGAAAAAGCATAATCCCATTTTTATTCCCTTTTCTAAGTGTTTATATTAAGTGTTTTAGCATAAATGTGTTTAAAAAAATATTCCCAGCCTCTCTGGTATTAGATATATGTAAGATAAATTTTGTGCTATTGAAAACATTTTTCTTCACTTAAGTTTCAAAAATTGAATGTAATACGTAGATGTTCTTCAATGTGTTTCAGTGCTGCTGGAGGAGAAGTATTTGACTTGTGTGTCCCAGATCTGGATGACAGAATTGGTGAAAGGGACATTGTAAGGCTTATAAGGCAAATACTTGAAGGACTTTGCTGCTTGCACGAAAACAATATTGTTCATCTTGATTTAAAGGTGAGGCTGCAGCAGGCTTTGTTTTAGCACCTTATCTTCAATTTATTATGTTCATCAAAGTAATTTGTTAAATTATAAAAAAGATGAGGAGAAAAAGGAGATTAAGTGATGTTAAAATGAGATTAAAATGATAAAGTATTTTAAAATAACATTTAGCAATAAGTATTGCATAATAGAAGCTGAAGTGTCATTTAGTACATTGGGATTTTTTTTTTTTCAGCTTGTATTTTTTTAATTAGGAATGCAATATTTTCTATTCTAGCCTCAAAATATTTTGCTGAGCAGCGTCAATCCTCTTGGTGATGTAAAAATTGTAGACTTCGGGATGTCCCGGAAGCTTGAGAATTCCAATGAGCTGCGGCAGATCATGGGAACCACGGAGTATCTCGGTATGGAAGGGCTGCTTCCCAACATCCCCTGAGGGCATCTGAGAACACAGGAACAGTTCTTGTAGCACACTTAGCAGCTTACAAGCTGATAAAGATCGTCACAGGACAAGGGAACGTTTTGAGCTGCTCTTTAAGAGCAGTCCACAAATATCTGTGCCAAAAAAATCCCAAATTACATCAATAAGTGCGCCTTTCAATTTTATATTGTAGTATTTGCTGGGATACAGCCTGTTAAATTGTTCTGATTAGAATCAAAATACAACATCAGCCTGCACAAAGAAATGTTCTTTGAATTAATGTGGCAATCTTTAATGTTATTCAATGTGATGATTTAATGTTATTAAAATATTCCTTGGAAAGGGAAGGATTGCTGTTAACACTTGGCCCTCTCTGAGGTCCAAGTCATGGTTTGCCAACACTTAGTGTTGAGATCACTTCATTCTGCAGTGAAGAATTTGCTACCTAGCCCATGCTGACAGCCACTATTGCTAAAATTGGCTTGGTCATTTTGTTTTGCAGTTTTAACATGCAAGGGTTTATGCATTCCTCTTAAAAAGCTATCTAATCCAAAACCTATTAGGAGAAAAATTGACGTGCGTGCATCTTATTAGAACACATCTTGAAACTTGGACAAACTTCAGGCCGTGTTGTGCCACTTTGGTGTGACCCAAGTAAACATCCGTGTCTAGGCCAACGGAAATAACTTTTTACCACCCTTGTGGCTTGGAAATAATAAACCTAATTATTGAAACTACATGTTGAGTCTCATAATAATGGCCGGCAAAAAAATGTCAGAAATGTAGTGTATGATTCGAGGCCATTTGAATAAGATATTTATTAAAGTGTTTTTCTTCTCCCCATCTCTTTAGCTCCAGAAATCTTGAACTATGATCCTATTACCACAGCTACAGACATGTGGTAGGTTTTGCCTTCATTTTACTCAGGTTTGGTGGGACCCCTTAACAATCTAGGGGGCCTGATGCAGTTTCTTCTGGCTTCCAAGAATACCCTCATGTTGGAGGGCTGCTGAAAGGGGGAGGGATGGGAGGGGAGGAAGCCCTCAGGATGTAACTCAGGGCTTACAGGAGTTCACGGGTCTGTTGCACACTTAGTGAGGAATGCAGGTTACTTCTGAGCTAGTGGAGGATGGGTGTTTGTTCTGAGGGAATAATAACAGTGGCTGGATAACATATTTTAGGTATTACTCCGGGGTGACGTGCTTCAGATATTAGCTGCTCTACGACACTTCCCTCCCCACTTTTGTTAAATAATTTTTTACACAAATTATAAGAAGGATGTAAACTTCCTACTTCTTATTTTTAGAGAAATAGCTGCAGAATGCATCATAATAAATAAGTACCTTGAACTGACCCACAACTTTTTTGTGGCTTTTTAATTTTATGAGCTATGTTAAAGACTAGCTTTGAAATGTGTCCTTTAAAACATATAATATTCAGCATCTTAATATTCACTGTTAAGAGTTGCTAATTGCTCCTTTGAAATCCTCAGCTCATAATAGTAACTGAATCTGTTCATGAATGGTTTTTAATCATGTATTATTTGTCTGCTTTTGTGGGAAGAAATAAAAGCCCCTATGGATGCTCTGCTCACAAAATATACGCAAGCCCAGCAGCTGCATGTTTCCACACTGTGATGAGTACTAAATTCTGACCTACCAGATCACAAGAATGTTTTTATTATGCATCAAGAGTTACAATATATTGCATGATCTGTGGTACTTTGGCGAAACAGCTAGAAGAGATGGTAACACAACTCAGATGTCAAATGTAAGCAGAGGCTGATTAAAAGTCTTTGCTCTGTCATCCAGAATTTCAGTGGAAGATGGGTTTTATTTGCATGCAGGTTAGAAAGTCTGTCTCTTTTGCAGCTCTGTCATCCAGAATTGCTGTATATCCCAGGAGTGGGCTGTGTGAAAGTGGTACTTCCTTTTCCTAACAATCTCAGTAGGCAGGAAAGGTATATTGAAACGGAACAGTTTTCAAAAATGCCTTCTTGAGGTAAACACACTTTCCTTTCCTTGTGTGTGTACGTGCAGTCATGCTCGAATCACATCAAACCGAGGGGTAACGTTTGCTGTAATTCAGAGTGTGGGATACATTAGGAAGGTTGATCTGCAGCAGTCAATATGCAGGGTCTATTGTTTAGATTCTCTAGAAGTTTTATACATTTTGTTCTCTGGTAGGTTTATACCTTGTGTTTTTATCTCAGGAACATCGGTGTAATCTCATACATGCTGCTGACACAAGAATCGCCGTTTGTGGGAGCTGATGTTCAAGAAACTTACCTTAATATATCTCAAGTTAATGTGGATTATTCAGAGGAAACATTTTCATCAGTTTCACAGCCTGCAAAAGACTTCATTCAAAAACTTCTCATAAAAAATCCAGAGTAAGTAGCAAACTCCTCCAGGAAAGAATCCTAAATTAGTGGTGCACCTAGAAAAAGTGAATGTGTTCATTTGTGTGCTTAACATCACTGATAAGATCAGTTGGATATTTCACTGGTGCACTGGTATTTTCAACTGGATATTTAAAAGTGCAGGTTTATGCTTTTCCATAATGTGTGAGGAGGATCTTGGATTCAATGTCTGGCTAAAGTTATCAGGTATTATTTTGATGGATAATGTTGTTATTAATCAGGCTTACTCTTTGAGATTTTTTTTTAGTGTTTTTATGTTTTCATTCAGATGAGAGCTTTTTAACAGATTTTATTAAAGTAGATTCTAGAAAGGTCACATTTTTAATTATTGTAGTTTGGAAAGGCAATGCTTTCTTGTTTCCTGACTTACCTTTATCTTTTTACTTAAATACATCTCTTATTATGTATTTATACTTGGGAGTGCTTTGCCTTGTTCAGTCTTCTAAAATCATTCTCGATCCGAAGTGTAAAGTTTTTTGTTTGTGAAGCACGCTCCCTAACTCTGCGTTCTGCGGGAGTTCAGACTCTAATCAAGAGCTTCTAAAGGAGCTGTACCTTGAGAAGTGAGCTGGTCAGGCATTACTGGTTGCAGCGCTAGCTGTTGTCACCTGTGGTGTGACAGCAGTCCTTGTCCTCTTCAGAGAGGCTCCAGCAGGCAGGAGTGACCCTGCCTGGCTCGGAGAGGCTCTTGGCTACGAGGGTACGATGGGAGGTGGCTCCTGGGAAGTGGCTGCTCTGAGGCAATAAGGATTCCATATAAACAGTGTCTGAAGAGCCCTTCCTGTCTAAAACATCTCACAAAAATGGTTTATCAGGATCTGAAGTGTTCCACGGAACCCCAGTATCATGAGGGAATCTTGCCTTTCATGTTGGTGGAGCACCTAGAAAAAAGGGGTCAGTGATGAAGAGCCTGCTTTGACAGCTCTTAGCATAAACCTGTGGGATATTTGATGTTCTGTCACAATTGCTACTCACTTTCTCCCAAGCATCTCAGGAGTCTTCGTTATATCCTCAATAAGCTGCCTGGCTGGTTTTTATTTCCCTGCTCCAACTCCTGATGGCTATCCCTCCTTGAATTTTAAGAGAAGTCTGTTCTCAGAGAGTCAACCCTGAAAAGCTACACTCTTCTGACTGAAGAATATTCCTGTGTTCTGGTGGAGTTAGGGACAAGTAGTGGGCTCTATTGCCTCGGAGCCAGTTTTCTGGCAACTTCTGTGGAAGTTAACAATGCAGAACACAAAACTTGCAGTAGCACTTTACTAGGTTATCCAGAGGAGCAATCCTAAGTCTGGTTTCTTTGGTATGATCTAAATTTTGAAAGGGTTTATGCCAGATGAATTCCAAGAGTAAAACGCGAGAAAATGTCAGAGTTGATGACATCCTGGTAACTTGGCTATCCTTGAAAGCATAATGACTGAATGTTCATGAGCCTCATTATTTATGGTCTGTATAAAACATGCGACTTCAAGAGCAAAAGCAAGTGCCCACTTATGTGGACCATGTTGAAAACATTCCCAGGGACCATGTTGAAAACATTCCCAGGGACCGTGTTCCTTGTTCTGATGGAAGCTTACCAGCTTTAGGGTGAACCATCAACTAAATTTAGATGCATGTAGCCAGTTCTTAACCGTGTTTTGCAGCAGCTGCGGTAGGGGTGAGGACACACCAACATTGACTCTGCAGCGTCCGTTTTGTTTGGGGTTTTTAGCATCGGAACTATTGTAGGTTTTTAGTACTGGTGAAATTAACTGAAGCACCTTTCCCTTTGCCCTTCTGAAGGGACAGGCCCTCTGCAGCGGACTGTCTCTGCCATTCGTGGTTGCAGCAAGGGGAGCTCACGCTCCCGTGCAGCCCTGAAGGCACCTGCTGCTCCCCTCAGCTGCCAGGACACACGGCCAAGTGCTCGGAGGAGTGGAGTGTAAGATCCAGCTGCAGTGGTAGCTGCAGCGACAAGGAGGACAAGGAGAACATCCCAGAGGACAGCAGCACGCTCTCCAAACGCTTCCGCTTCGACGACTCGTTGCAGTACCCCCAAGACTTCACGACAGACTTCGTGTGTTGATGTGTCACACAGACTTTTCGTGAAATGAATTCAGCATGATCTGTTCCAGCGGTGGGGAAAAAAAGTCTGGCTTGCCGATTCGAGCAGCGTTGGCATACCGGAAATGCACTTTGATTCTTTTATGCTGGTGCCTCCTTTTCTATCCATTGCTGGCAGTGGATTTAAGTCTCGAGGCATTGGAGTTGTTGTGCCGATAAAATGAATTATATTTTTTAAGAATATATAATTAAGTATTTTTGCACTTTTCAAGTTGTAGTCAAAAGATGATGCTAGAGTGAACAAACTGAAACCCTCTAATGAGTTTAAACATAGCCTTTGCCAATCAGTGGCTGACCACATGCATGCTTTTAGGACTACCCTTAGTAAGAAATCAGGAAGGAAAGCAGGGAAGGTGTATCTTGCTGGTTTACTGGAGTTGCTTGCTACCATTCTCACTGCTTTAAATAGAGGCTGGATTTGGTATGTTTTGGGACTACACTGCATGTGCTGGGGCTATTTGGAAACCTGTTTTCCCTCTAGGATCACTAGTAGGATCCCTCTAGGATCACTGCCTTGTCCACTTGGACATTGTCATGCATATTCTGAGTGGTTATGCTGTGTTGGATCTCTGCAACACGTGGCATAGAAGACAGGTGGATTATCAGTCCTTGTGCTTGTGGTTCTTGCCATAAATTACATTTGAAGTTAAAGTTCCTATGCTGTTGTGAATGTTTGGACTTGGTGGTTTTTATCAAATGTCTGAAATAGCTGCATCTACCTGTATTGATTTTTTCCTATCTTAAAAAAAAAACCAAACAAAACCAAAACTCTGACAAAAATAAGCCCCAAAACACAAAGCCTCTAGTTAAAAGTAGTAAAACTGAGTAAACTGAAAGTAACCTTTTTTTTTTTTTTGCCACTGAAACTGCAAGTAACAACTTTTCTCTGTGCCCCTCTAATGTAGAAGTGCAACTTGCTGTCAATTACTGTTACCCATAATTACTCAGCTTCATGCCTGCTCTGAGAAATGGACTGCAGTGTGTTAGTATTAAAACACAAACTACCTAAGAATTGTTTTAAGCCCTTAAAATTCGTTTGGTTAATGGTATATTTTAAAGTTCTGTGCCTTCCACTTGCTTCTGACTCTGAGGTGAAAATACCTCTATCAAGATTTGTCTTAGAGCAAATGCCAGTTGTGCCTTAACAGCCTGAAACTAATATTCATAAAATAAGCCCTTTAATCAAACAGAGGCTGGGAGCCTTTTTGGGCAGTGAATTTATTACAAATCTTCCAGATATTTTGAAAGTAAATGCCACTTTAAAATATTTTGGGATTTTCCACTCCTCAAATCTTAAATTTAATTGTCTTTGAATTGGATTTGTCTTCTGTAATAAAATACCCTGATCTAAATATCCTAAGTGTGCCTGTGGATTTGTCAGTAGCTGGGCAGATTGGCATTTTGGAATTTGGTTGAGGGGTGAACCCGATGAGTGGTAAAAGCTTGTGCTTTATCTGCACACAAGGAAAGGGCAGGTTTTCCCAAGCAGAGTTCAGTCTGAGGTGTCCCCACGATGCAAGGGGGATTCAGGACTGTTGTCTTGGTTTGGGGGGACGCTCGCTTTGACAAGTGGAAAGCAGGCTGAGGTGGAAGGCGTGTGAAAAACTTTTCTGTCTGTGTTGGTCAGAAGAAAGAGAAGTTCTCCAAAACTTAATGTCAAGTGCCAGGTTTGTTCAGCAGAGACAGAGCTCTGATGGCTGGGTGTGAGGGAGCCTCACCGAGTCTCCTCCATGTATCAGTTCTCATGGAGCTTTTTTCTGTGGTACTGATTGTGCAGATAATTACAGAATCACTTTGCAGGAGGCAGCTGTTGGATTGTGCTCAGCTGCTTTACACCCTTACTTTTCAAAGTCCTTGGTTTTTCCCTGTTGGAGTCTTACCTCACCTTTTGATTATTTTATTTTTTTCCCCCCCACCATCATGGACTCCAGTTTGAACTGGGTAAGTTAAAACCACAAATTATTCAAGCAGATGTAGGAGTTCACTTAAGATAAAGAAGAAAATGCCAAAAAGCTGTGTAGATAAAGGTTAAAAATTTTTTTTGAAACTGTTGAAATTTTAAAATTGCCAAAATATTCCTGAATTGAAATTTCAAATATTTTTTTAGAGTCTGGAAAATAAAGCGAATAGCATATGCCAGCACTTTATGAAAAAGTTGTTATTCCTTAAGATTTTTATCACGGTATCTGATGTTTACATTTCTTACTACTTTAGAGCTAACTTATCTTTAAATAATTGAAAATTTGTTTTATCCAAACAATTTAAGCTTTGAAGACTCTATTTGTATTTTATATATACTTAAATTGTACCTTGAATCAGACTTTGTTTGGATAAGTGCATTTGATTCATTTTAAAATATTGTTTTGCAAATTAACTCCAACTGAATGTAAATACATACGTTATAGGTAACTGTTAGTCTGTTTTGCTTCCTGCCCTATTACTGAGATTTTCCAAGTGTGAATTGAATGCTGAGTAACATTTTCAGATGACTGAAGTAATACTTCTATGCAGTTCATGACCTTTTTGTATTAAAAAAAACCCAAAAAACAAACAAAGAACTTTGCAATTTTTTTTTCCAAACTTCCATGGTTTTGTTTATTCACAGAGGCTGGTTGAGACTGGGAGGGATCTCTGGGAGTCATGTTGTCCAGGCCCCCTGCTCCAGCCGTCCCATCTAGGCCTTGCTGGCCGGAAGGATGTCCAGATGGCTTTGGATCTCCAAGGGAGGATACTGTGTATCCCTGCTGCCATTCCCAGTCAGCCTCACGCTGAAAGTAAGTGCTCAGATGGAACCTCACCTGTTCAGTGTGTGCCCACTCCCTCGTGTCCTGTCACTGCGCCTCCCTGACAAGAGCCTGGCTCCGTCTTCTTTACACCCCCCCTTCAGATGATGATACGTGCTGACAAGAGTCTCCCCGAGCTTTCTTCTGGCCAAACAATCCCTGCTGCCTCATCCTTTCCCAGTAAGAGAGGCGCTGCAGTCCCTGAGTCCCTTTGTGCCTTTAGCTGGACTCCCAGCTGTGTGTGTGTCTCACTGGGATGCCCGGAACTGGGCACTGCTCCTGTGTGAGCAGAGGGAAGGGGCACCTCTGTCCCTCTGCTGGCGCAGCCCGTGCCCTCAGCCTGGTCTGCGGCACACTGCTGGCTCCTGCCCAGCTCCAGGAGCCCGGGGTCTTCTCTGCAAAGGGGTTTTTCCAGCTCCATGGCTCCAGGGTGTGTATCAGTGTGTGGGACTGTTCCTCCACAGCCCATTTCTCCAGCCTGCAGAGGTTCCTGTGAATGGCAGCAGGACACACAGGTTGGGTTTTGTGTATATATGTGTGTATGTATAGAGTGGGTCTCAGCCTCTCCCAGTTTTGTGTCACCTGCAGCCTTGCTGAGGTGCAGGATGGTGGGGCGGGCACGCTCTGCCTGTGCTCACATCTTTTGGGGCAGTGCCCGAGGTCTCAGCAGGCTGCTCCCCCTTCATCTCCTGGCAGTCATTTCACTGTAGGGGCTTGCTCCAGTCTGATTTCCCCTTGCTGAATCCATGTGAATCATGAACTTTAGCAGCTCACTTCCTGGAACAGTTTCCCTCGTGTCTGGAGCTATGTAGGAAATGTTAGTGTCCCTATTTGTAATGCTCTAGTTATATCTTGCTGTACTTAATGAGGTGGTACTTTTTAGGTTAAATTCTAGCGCCCTTTGCCAATGGCTGTGCTCTGTGTTGGGAATCTTTGTTATACATATTATCTTCTTAGGGCACTAATGATACATTTGTTTCATTTTCAAGTAGATGGCTGAAATTTAAAACAACAAACCGAACCCATGTGTCCTGTAGAAAGGGAATTGCACTCAAAAGAGGGGGGTTAACTCCTGGTGGCTTGGATAGTGTGTTTCTTCCAAAGGCACATTTCATTGACAAAGCTTTTCCATTGTTTGAAATGCACAAATGGGCTTTCTTTTTAGTGAAAGAAACAGTGTATTCATGGGGCTGCTTTGGTGTTGCAGCATTAAGTTCAGAAATTGTCCGAATATTTGCATTTCATGCAGTGAGAGCTCTTATCAGGCATGATGCATATTTTTTAAACATGTCAAGAAAACAAACTATTCTGTTTAATGCTGGTTTGAGACAACTTGAAATTTCTGCCTTTTCAAAAGTCCTAAGGAAGGCGACATCTTTGTGAAATGCCTCACAGTGGCTTTAAACTGAGAGTAGAGTGAGATTTGATCATGGGAAGGAATTCTTGACGGTGAGGGTCATGAGGCACTGGAACAGGTTCCTCAAAAAAGCTGTGATCCCTATAAGAGTTCAAGGCTGGGTTGCATGGAACTCTGAGCAACCTGATCTAGGGGAAGGTGTCCCTGCCCATGGCAGAGGGTTGGAACTGGATGATCTGTAAGGTCCCTCCCAGCCCAAACCAGTCTATGATGATAACTGACCCTCTTCTTACCAGGGCACCTGTGCTGGTGCTCTTGCCCAGTGAGGCAAGTTGAGTTTGGAAAAATACTTTGTGAAGTTTGGGCAGAACACAAGTGTGAGGAAAACTGGGTTTGTTTCAGAAACTACTCATCCTGGGCATTAAAAACCCGGCAACTGACAGGCTTGAAAATACTGCTTGGTCCACTCAGCATTGCAGAAATGAGCAAGATACAGAATGAATCAGAGTGTAGAAAGTCTACTAAATTTAATGGTGATATTGCAAGGCTAAATTGCCAAGTGATCTACCAGTGAGTAATGGGCTACGAGAGTATAAGGAAAGGTATTATTTTTGCTTGGAAGAAAGTTCTTCTGGTAATGAAAAATATTACATGTATAAGGGTTTTCTATATGATGTTTCTCTCATTAGCAGTCAGTGTCTTTCTTCCTCTGAAGAGTACAAGCAGGTATGCTATTTCCAGTTTCCTAATCAGACAATGAACCCCAAAATGTCACATTCTAGCAAAAGGACTCCCGTGCCCAGCAGTGGATGGCAGTGTGAGCTGCATGTGCAGTTCTGATAGTTGAAATAGCAGGGAGCTGGTTCCCAGCTGGAATGGTCCATATCATAGCCAGCATAGAGTAGAGCTTGTTTGAATCTCTCTCTGCTAAATTGAGTATGAGGGTATTTCTCATTTCAAAATCAAAACCAGGCTTTGGTGCTGGCTTGGATTTAGAAAATGCACTGGG
Organism: Regulus satrapa; assembly: GCA_013396955.1. NCBI lineage: Eukaryota > Metazoa > Chordata > Aves > Passeriformes > Regulidae > Regulus > Regulus satrapa. The sequence goes on along the minus strand of VWZN01010524.1, from coordinate 488,371 downwards.
AAATTCCAGGTGATGTTGAGCCTTCTACAGCTGGAGAAAGCAGAAATACCCTAGTGGTTCTTTGCCTGTTTATTTTAATAAAGGCGCTTTCATGTTTAAAACTTGCTATTTAGACTCATAATATATGTGCAGTTCACAAGATTGGTTATAGGCCTGAATTTGAGCTCATTTATAGGAGTTTTTTTCAGCAGGTTAACTCCATAAAATGTAGTACTACCTTTTATATACTGCTGTGAAAACTTATAGAAACCTCGTTTAAAATTCACCAACTATTCAACATGGCAAAAGCTGTTTGAGATCCCATAGAAATCCAAAACTGGCCATAGCAAAGTGTTAGAAGTCATATCACCTGTGCCAGTAGTTGATTTACATTGGTCAAAGCATTGGATTCGGGTGCAGGAAACACCCACTGACTACCAACGAAACAGAATGAGATTTTTATTTATATTTTTGTGTGTTCTATAATTTTCTGGAAGCGTGGGGGCAGGTTGTTTAAATCCTAACTCATTATCCACAGGGTCGGCTGATGCATGATGAGGCATGGGAACCCTTGGGTGGCTGCTGTGGGTCAGCCACCCAAGCCCCTTTTATCATTTGGCAAACACGGCTGAGTTTCTTTGTGTGTTCAGCTGATGCACCTGCCCCCCTGCTTCGCTGAAGACGAGCTCCTGCCCTCACTCATGCGTTGTTTATAGGGGTGAGGAGGCCACGCTGCTCGAAGCCGTGCTCGCCATCCTTCTTTGGAGCGGGCAGGCACATCACAGCCGAGCTCCGGCCCGGCTCAGCTGCTCCGGCCGGGTGCGAGCTTCATTCCGTCCCCTCAGCTGTGAGGGGGTCTCGGCTGAGGCGAGTCCAGCGCAGCCGCTGCCGGGCTCCCGGCGCTGGGCGAGACACGTCCCCCCGCGGGGTTCCAGCGGCCGGGGGAAGCGGGGAGCAGCGGTGCTGGGCTCTGAGGGGAGCGGGAGCAGCGGTGCCGGGCTCTGAGGGAAAGGGGAGAGG
>VWZN01010524.1:423198-479902 GCA_013396955.1 Regulus satrapa | reverse complement strand
AAAAAAAAAAAAATCCAGGCAGCAATCTGTGATATATTAAAAGCTATGTTTAGAAACTAGATCTTTTAACAGGGTACTCAGACTGGTTTTGTACACTTGATTTATGTGCTTTTCTTGATACTTTTTTCCCCCACAACTGACACCGGCAGTGTCGCTGACAAAATAAGTTCTGCTGATGTTTCAAATGACTGGGACACATGCCATTCCCTTTTTAATTTCATACCTTAGCTGTAAATAGGAAACTATGTTGAATCATAAATTATTCTTTTTCCCTAGCTTTTTCTCATATGAAGAAAAAAAACAAGCAGGAAGAATCCCATTTATAAAACCGGTAACACCGCTTTGATTATCTTCACCACTTGCAATTATTCAATTTGCTGTTGATAAATATACTAAGAAAGGGAACAAACCCCACTTTTCTCTTGACAGTTACACAACAGTCTATACAGTTATACAACTGTGCATTAAAAGCTGTTTTCTAAGCCCAATTATGAGCTGTGCTGGCGTGCTGACAGCTTGATTGGCAATGTGTGGATGAAGTTTCTGCAGCTGGCTGTGGCATGGTGAGATGTGGGAGGCAGGAGGCACGAGGTGAACGTTTCCTGCACAGAGGAGGGCTGTGGTTATCACTGGGGTTAGGAGCTGCACCCCATCACGGTCACTCAGACCAGCACACGGGCCCGGACTGCCACTAGGTGGGAAGGATTTGAGCAGGGGATTAAACCAAAGCTGAATGCATCTTGCAAATGGGCTTTGAACACTCAGAGCTTTTGGCTGAAACTGACCTTGGAATCTCCTATTAAATTCTCCAGACTGAGGCCGAGAAGGCGTTGTGGTCCCGTCAGCCTTGGCTCCCTGTGAGGAGTTTGTTCCTGGGACCCCTTTTGCTCTGCTCAGCAGGGCAGCCTCCTCTCCCCTTAGGTGTCCTTGTCCCGTGAGCTGCTGCTGGCTGAGGTTGTTCTGCTGCTCCTCGGGGCCTCCCTGACAGGATGAGCCTCCCTTTGTGCCAGGCTCTGACAAAAACTGCTCCTGCTGGAAGTGCTTTGGGCAAATCTTCTTTCTCTGATGTCCGTGGCTGCTGTCGCTGCCAGCAGTTCTTGCGAGCCCTCAGTAGACTGATTAGGCTGAAATTTTCCCTGTGTTTCTCTGAGGAGTTTCTCCTGATGGATATGGTTGTGTTTTGTTTTCCCCTGGACATGTTCCTGGCTGGGTGCCTTCGGGGGCAGGCACTGGGCACAGCAGAGGGGCCGCGGGGCGGGCTGGGGCTCCACTTACCTCTGCTTGCATCTCACTCTGGGCCCCCTCCGGTGCTGGGGAACGCTCACTGCTTTAGATGGGACAGGAGATGCCTGGGCACAACCTCCTGGTTGTGCTCCTGGGCTTTGGGGAGTGGAGCAGGGGATGGGTGTTAATCGGTCCCTGTTTCCTTGCCAGTACTTTGCCCTGATATATCATTTTATATTGCAACATGAGGGGTTCGGATCTGTTCGCAATGTCCTGGCATGGAACTGAACTAGAATAAATTCAGTCATGGTTTAAATTCAAGCCCATACTGGAACTGAGTAGAAACATCTGTTTGGTTTGATTTCTTCCTTGTAAATCTGTGTAATTTCCTACATTTCAGTGTGTCTTTTCTCCCCAACCCCATACTTGGTGACCAAGATTAAAATCTGCAATGATGGTTAGGCTATAAACGGGTCATAAGGCAAATTAAATGCCAGAACCTGATTTTCAGACAACTGTATTTCTTTAAAAGTCTTTTCAAAATCCTTTTTGCATTTTTATTAACTGAGATAACTTTCATCTTATGAGTAGCATTTCTAATAATTTGCATAAATTTAATTTGAAAGATTAATTTGGAAAGCACATAAAGAATTTGGAAAGCAGTCCATATCTTAATGTATATTTTGTCATCTGTACAGTGTATAAATACAAGAAACCCAGTGTTTCTTCAGCAATGTGTCTTGACAGGTGTTGTTCAGGTGCTGTTGTGAAAAGAAATAAAAATACAATTTCTTGTCTTCTTAAAACAGGTACAACTTCGTTTTGAGAACAAAATTCTTTAAACATGTACTTAGTTAGGAAATGTCTCAGGATCAGGGAATACCTTTTTTAGATCACCTTACTGGTTAGTGTTAGTACTGAAGTCAGTGTTCCCTATGTACAACTGCTGTATTAATACTTATATTTTGTATATATATTTATATCTTTTCTATGAAAGGAAGGATTATTCTTTCCATTGAATTCTGATACTTAATTACTGCTTGAAATGTGTGACTTCATTGTTGTTATAAAAGCACACTTTTAAAAATCCATCAAAATGTTAGAACTGTTCGTGTTGCTTAATTGCACAATGCAGTGGAACAGTCGCTGTAAATTGATGTTGCTCCAACAGAATGATGGGAGTTGTGCCCTCTGGTCAATTGATCCTGTTTTGAAATTATTTTCAGAAGTAATACTTCACGTTTTGAATAATTCCATGCCTGACTACTTCTCCAGTGAACTCTGGCAATGAGCAAAGTCTGTAAATTGTGAACCTGACAATGGTTTGAGTTCAGCAGAATGTGATACAGAGATTCGTTTGGATTAAGACTTCCTGCAGTGCTGTGTGGTGATTCACTTGAAAAGACAATAATGCTTTAATCTGGAATAATTTCTTTTCCAGAACAGACATGTGCTGACAGTAGTAACAACAGACAAGATGCTGGAAAAACTGAAGAAGTGCAATGAATTTCTGGAAATAATTCTCAAGGGACTTAATGCATACTTAGAGAAAAAGCATTGGTTTTCCCCCAGATTCTTTAAAAAATCTAATTAGGAAGTTCTTGAGGTTTTTTTGAAGGCCAAAGACCTTACTTTGTATGGCAATACTTAATAGGGATCTTGTTATGTAATATAACCTTTGCTATAAAGAGAGGACGTGACTTTGGGTCCCCATGCACATACAATGTGCAGTGAATGCAATGCAAAATCAGCCAAAATAAGAACAAAAGTGAAAACCAAAATGCTAGTTCAGTCCCAGAGAAGCATCCCTACAGTGCAAAGAACAGGACAAGAAATCTTGTGAGCAAAAACTCTTAAAGGTGTTGGTTTTGGTTTTCTGGGGTTTTTTAAATAATGGATTTTTAAAAATGTGTTAATGTTGTACCTGGTTACTCCACTCAATTTCCTTTATGATTGCAATTGCTGGGAAGGTATAAATAATAAATTTTTATGTACTAGAGGTGGATTAGCTGTTGAAGAGAGAATTCTTATTTATCCTTATTAGTTTATATGTTACAGAGACTGTAAGTAAAACATCTTTAAACTGATCTTCAGTAAATACAGTAGGAAGAATCTTGCAGGGCTAGTATATAAGAATTATTGCTGAGGATAAACTTTCTTTTTAATCTAACTTTAAATGGTTGTTTAAGTAAACTTTTCAGATGTTTTTCTTAATTATATATTCGTAGGTAGTAATGAAAAGAATAAAATGAAAGCAGTAAAAGGGCATGGAGGTTTGCTGCGTTGCAAGAAGTAAGTTGTGTATGCTTTTCTGTTTGCAGATATGTGCCAGTGATGTTTCATGTTTGGGTTTGTAAAAGAAAAAAATCTCAAACCCCTGTTGAGCTACTGGTGAATGAAGGACATTGTACTGGTACTGTAGTGAGAAGGACCTATTTCATACAGAGGAAAAAAAAGAGTAATATTGTAAAAAATAAGAAATACAAGAAAACAAAATCATGCCTGAGATCAGTCATTCAACTTCCTAACTTTTAAAATTTTTTGCAGGCACCCGAGGATTTTCTGGGACAGGATAATAGGCAGACTGAGGACATTGTCACCTTGGTGTGAGGAAAGCTGTCTCAGCAGAATCGAGGGATTCTAGGAGCACTTGTTGAGCTTGATATTCATGCTGAGGATGTTCTTGCATCTCTAGTAAGCAAAAAAAGGCAAAGATGAGAGTGACTTTGAATGGTTAAGTCAGCTTAGGTGTTACTGGGAGGTGAGTGATACCTCTCAATCCTATTAGAAGGTAATTTCTGTTCACAGTTTTTCAATTTCTGCTTGCTTGCTCACGCAGGGAATGGTTACACTGCAGTGAGAATTTCTGCTGATAAGAGAATACCTGGAACAATCATTTTATGGATTGCTAACTAGAATGGCCAGCAGCCAGACGTAAACAGTTTTTAATTAAAATTACTTGCTTCATCTTTGCTGAGTCTCAGTGCATTTGCTGAATTTGCAGGGAATGTTACTGACAGAATTTGTTCACTCAAAGACTGTATCTTGGTTTTGTGATGATGTAGGATAAAGAATGCTATAAGGATGACAATTTCAGTGAAAGATTTTAATTGATTTACAATGCACAAATAAAATAATATTGAAAATACTTACTGGAAAAATATGAATGCTTTTACTGGATAGTGGTAGGATACAATGTTTTGCATAAATCAGGACAAGATCTCCTGTAATATAAAATATATTTTAAGTGACATATAAAATAATTTTTTTAAAAAGTAGGGGTCGTGCATTAGCCATAACTACAATTATTGGTCATGATTGCTTCTGTTTACCTTTTAGAAAGTCCATGAATTTCCTCAATAGCTAGATAAGACAGCAATTTTACTCTGCAATACTATTAGCAGGATCTTATTTTAGCTAATGTTTAAATTGCTTGATACTTTATTGAGTGGTAATTTTTTTGTTTGGATTGTGTTGAAATGAGTGTCTCAGCAGCCATGCAGTTGTTTCTAACAGCACTGAGCCAAAAAAAAAAAAAAAGTTCTTTTTTTGGCTTTTCTTTAAATGAGTCATAACCATGGATTTTTATGATATATAAGTATGCATTAAAAATTAGTTAATTTTCACTAAAGGGATTAGTCTATCAGTGTAATGTAATACCCAAAGAGAGGTGAAATTACTGGTGGGATACTTATGAAAAAACCCAGTAATACAGATCCATTCATGTAAGATACCTGATAAGGTGTAGAGCCTGATTTTCAGTTGTGAATTTTTCTAAGAAGGCGTGGAAGCAACATTCTCTTCAGATAGCAACAGAGTTATCACACTCTTAGAGCGTTGCACAAAAATGGGGCATTCTTGAAATGTCCTTGGGGGTTTCTGGTGGTCACATCAAGCCCACAGGATATTCCTTGGTGTGCATTACCTTTGATGCATTGAAGAAGTGTGATTTTTTTGGATGGGCTTTCTAATTTGGAACATCTGGAGCTGACAACTGTGCAGTAAATCTGCTCTGGGCGCTGAGGTCAACGTGGCCCTTGAAAGCTGAGTCATTGCAGGCTACTCACTTGGCATGCCTTTATTTGAGAAGGTATTTTGTTACTGAGCTAAAAGATTGGTAATTGCATGCTTGGGGGACTTGTCAATTTGGGAACAGCTACTAATACTGTACTACCTACTAATATTATGGTGAAAGGTGGGCTTTAAAGAAGGGCTTTAACTTACATCAGTATGGGACTGGATTAATTAATTTTGTCCAATTCTGCTTCAGCTGGACATAGGGATGTTTTAGCTTATTTTCATGCTTGTTTTTGGGATGATGAAGAACATATTTTCAGTACATGTTACATCCAATATTGTCCTCAGAAAAATATCCGTATAAAAGAGTGAAATCCACAAAGCTGGCAAACATCCTTGCTTGTGAAGAGCTGTTAATATTTGCTTTTATTTTGTTGTCATAGTCAGCTGGATGTGTGTGCTTAGTGTTACTTAAACCATTTTATTGTTTGTGTGTTTCTACTGGCACAAATCCAAATGGATTCTAAATTGTGATCAAATGAGAGTTTGGAAGTATAAACCTTTGCTTTCAATCACTATGTGTTATTCCCATAAAGAAATGTAGAAACTGCATCAATTAGTATCAGCACAGAAAGAAGTGATTAAGTGAAAACCAATTGTCTTCAGATAAGAAGTTATAAAACAGAATATTGCAGAAGCTACAGAGGTGCTGAGGTTTCTCTTCATCTTCATGTTATTTAAAAAGAAAAAAAAGAAGACACTGGAGTGAAGGGTGTTTCAGATGTTAATTTTAATTTTTTTTTTGTCTTTATTTACAGTGATACAAAAATTGCACCCAAAAAACTAAAGTTGAATTGAACTCAAGGAAAGTTAAAAAATTCTATTGATGGTCTAAGAAAGAAAGAAAGAAACCTGAGGGATGTTCAAGATAAATTTGCTGTACTTCAGCAGACACTGGAATCCAAGAAACAAGAGGAAGTTGACTTGGAAAATCAGGTGTGTGATGCAAAAGATGAACTATTGTTCTCCTGATAGCCAGAGAAGTTATTTTAAAATTGTTTCTTTATCACATGGTAATCCCCTTTTAACTGCCAGTGTGTGGACTAAACTGTACTTTCAGATAATAATCTTTCTATTTTGGTGGAATGGGCTTAAAGTTACAAGTGTGTAAAGGACCTGAAAGGAATGCTTTCAAGTAATAGAAAATGTAGATGTTATTAATTTACCAGCTGATGCACCTCTCCTGCATCCTCACTCATATCTGCTTTCTAATGAGGAGATACATTTTCAGTGATTTTACCAAGAGTTCAGATTCATCTCTTAATTTGCAACTTAGTGCATTACAAGTTTTAAAGTTTATTTCTACCTTTTGTGTTCATGCACTTTTGAGACTGTTTTGGGTAAATCCTGTTGCTGATTATATGAGAAAAAGCAGGCAACATTTAGAAGATGATTTTTTTAAAGAATTGTGGTATATCATGTTGAGCTTCTTTCAGAAAAATAGAAAAGGAATTTGAAATGGACACTTAAGTCTTGTCTGTAGTTGAAGTCAGCTCTTTGTGTGCTTCTTGTGCACTCTGGTTTGGAAGCAGAGGGGAGGGCTGAACTACAGAAGCAGTTTGTTGCTGTGGTGTCAACCAGCTCCTCTCTCAGGAGAGAGAGGATGGTAACTGCAGCAGGAGCTGCACCATCCTCCTCCTGTCCCATGTCTGAAATGTGTCTGTATGAGATAGGGAAGCATTCTCAAAGAGTTGAGTTGAATTTCTGTTAAAGTCAATTTTTTGGTAATTATAGACATCCCTGGAAAGATGGCTTAGCTAGAAACTGACAACATATATGCTGATCATGGATTTGTAAGGAGCTTTTTTTTTTTTTCAGAAAATAAAGTACCTACATTTATGAGACAGTGATTTTTTTAAAGGGATTCATGTTTCTCTTGTAGATAACTTCCTTCACTGCTTAACATTCCTTGTGCCTCACAGAGAGTTATTTGAAATTGCATGTTTTATACTGGTCTTCTTCCTTTATTTGGATGAAAATGTAACTGAACAGACTTTGGTGTGCTGGTTCTGATAGTAGGTTTTGTTCTTCAAAAATTTCCATTAATGTGTTTGTTTTCTATTTGTTGAAATTACTTAAGAAAATATCTGCATAGGAAAATAATCTGTGAATGTTCTAAATGCTTGTAAAATGTCTCTAAAATTCTCTTGCAATATAACCAGCAATTTTTTCTACTCTGATGTTGACTTATGCAGCAAAAAACTGCAAGGAGCAGAACAATTTAATGGTGGCCTTGAGGGTGAAAAAGCTCGCTGGCATGAGACTGCTTCGGAGCTGGGAATGTGGGACGTGGCTGGAACACACATCAGGAACTGTTGCTTACCTAGCAGCCTTTACATCCAGCTGGAGGCAAGTGATATGTACAGTGATTTTTGTCCCTCTGGTTCTTTAATAATCTAAATTTCGTTAATATTTGCTAATTTTTCTTCTAATATAAATACTTTAAAATTATGTTTTAGTAAAATTAATAAGTGGAACTGAAACAGTGTTGTTGTGGGCTTTTGAGTTTTGTTTATAAGACTCCTGTGGAATATTCTTTTTTTCTTCTAGTGTGGGGTACTTTTTACTGTGTGAAACATGGATTCCTTTGGCTAATTTCCTTCTCTAAAGCAACAGCAGTTCTAGAACAGCAGATGCTCAGTCACTGCAGATATTGTGTTATTGCTCCATCCCTGGAAGTGTCCAAGGCCAGGCTGGATGTGGCCCATGGCAGGAGGTTGGAAATGGATGATCTTTAAGGTCTTTTCCAAGGTCATTCTATGATTCTGTGATTTGTGCCTATAACTCTGTGTGAAATCAGCAGAAATTCAGAAAACAGAACATTTTTGGCAAGGCAGATAAAAATTATCTGTAAGGATTTTTGGGTGTCAAGATTACCCTGACTTTGAATGTTTCTGAACACCAAAACCTGCCACTGAACTCAGCTGAAGAGCTAAATGTCTACTAATTTTGAAAATCAGGTCCAGGTTAATGAAAATTGCTAAAAATTAAGAGATGAGAAAATCAATGTCTGTCATTTGAAGATTGAATTTGGATATCTCCATTTCCCCCTTTCCTTCAATGCATTTACTTTGGCACTAGAAATACTACAGAGAGAGGGAATTGATTGTACTTCTGGAAGCAAAACTACTTGTTGAAATTAGAGGATGCTGGGATTCTGATTGTATATGTATTTTTTTTTTCCCAAGTAATTACTGTATTAATAATTCAATCATTCAGGCTAAACAGTCGAAAAATGTTAATGAATTCAACATTTGTACAGTTCATCCTCCATTTCACTTTTACACAGCTTTGATCAAAATTCTTTTTGAACTAATGGAAAGATGACTAGCATTTTAAAACTAAATAATGATGGCTTTTAATTTTGAAAGGCGAGATAGAATCTACCTCAAATTGATGATACATATTATGCCTGCAGTTATGAGTTTATGGCTGGATATTTGGACCACAGGAACAGTATAAAATGCAACTCAAGCTTTTTGTAACAACAAATTTTTTCAAAAGCAGAATTAGTGAGCAATCCAAGGATAATTTGCAATCATAACCAGTGACTACTTATGCACTCCCATCAATGCAGAAGGACTTTATAGGTGATGAAAGTTGTGTGTGTTGGGTTGGTATTAGAGAACTATTCTTCAGTTATTTGAATAGTACTTCTGAAGTGGGATATGCTGAAAATAATATGTGACATAATCTTTGAAGTAGGGAAAGAAATAACGCAGGTTTTAGCTGAGTTTTTGTTAAATTCCTGTTTTAAAATAAGAACAAGCAAAATTAATGCAAACAAATTACATAAATATGGTCTGGTCTAGACAGTGCTTAACACACAAGTTTCCTGTGTTCAGTTTACAGTCTGCATTTGCTGGTATCAGCTAATGTTGAAAACAACCTGGCTCCATCTCCCTTGGGTCTCCCTTTGGGCCCTCAAAAGTGACTGAGCCACGCAGAAATTTGGGAGCTCAGCAATTCTTTCTGTACATTTTTGACCCACTGCTGAACACTCTTATGTGCTGTGAAATTCTTTCTACCACTTCTGATGCTACTGCCTCACCTGACAGAGATTCAGGTTTCCAATCCCTATTGCTTCTCCAGAAGCAACATTTTCCCTTATCTGTGTTTATCAAATGACTCAAAATCCTCATAACTTTACAAAGTCCACACTTCAGCTTTGCTGATAACATGCTGGGCTGGTGGCTTACAAATGTATTTCCTGAATCTCTTGATGCACTTTACCTGTGAAAGCTTTCTTGCCCTGTGGATCCCTTTCAGATGTTTCCCTAAACCTTCCTAAAAGGGGGAAGAAAGGCATCCTCCTTCAGCGGGTGATGGGTCATTCCCAAGTACAGTTTCTGGTCCATAACAGAGAAGGTTACTGCCATTCATGGTACATTGCTCCACCAAAACTTCCTCTCTTAAATGTGGGCTTTCTTCCACAATACCCATTTTCATTAGTGGAAAATTCCCTTGTTTTTTACTTGCAAATACTCACTTATGCATGAAACGGTATTAAAACTGTTCAAAATTTCAGTGGGATATTATTATTTTGAATTAAATACAAACCTAAATGTGATTAAACTTTCTAGTAAGTAAGAACTCTTATTCTAAATACACTCTTTCAAAGAGGAAATATGTTTTTTGTAAACAAAGAACTTTAGGATTCACCTATCTCCCTTTAAATCCATCAAGGATTGCACTATGTGCCTGCTATAATTTCACACTGGTGTGCTTTTGCTGTAATGACAAAAGGGAATAAATTGCCTTAAGAAGCACTTTGAGGTAAACATTTGAAGAGCTTCTATTTCAATTTTGGAAGTTTGCATTTTTCCCTTCGGTAATGCAAGAAGATGGCCTCTGATGATGGCTCCTTAGGGAGCTATCAAACAAACAAGTGAATAAAGAACATGGAAAAAGCCAAGAGTTTGCACATAATCAAACCCAGTGACTCTCGGTTTATTACAGCACTGGAAAAGCGCATTCAGTTTGGCAGTCCTGGAAGGTTGATGACTAATGAAAGTGTAAATTACAGAAGGACCTGGAGGGGGCACAATTAGCTAAAAAAAGAAAGTAGTGAATAGCCAAAGTTCTCAAGGAAAAGAGATCTGGTTTTCCCCCTTGTTTTGAATCAAGTGAATACTATTGAAGCCCTCACTCCAAGTTAAAACTTAAAACTAGATTAAAATACTTCTCAGCACAATATAATACTCAGCTTAACTTATATAGTTAATTGCTTTATGAGAATTGCCCTTTTTAAAAATTAGAATAATAACATTTCTACACTTGTTATTCCTGGAAAATCAACTAAGATGAGAATTTTGAAAATAAATGCGAAATTCTGTTCTAATTTAAAAATGATTCCTTAGTTAAAACCTGGGAAGAATTCCTGGCATTTGTTTATTCCTCCTCCTCTGCCAACATTTTTTTTTAAACTGCTGGTGAGTGACTGGTATGGCAAGTGTTGACATTTCTCACATCTAATACTTTACCTTGCAATTCTGACATTCTTTAATGCAGTGAGGAATTTATTTAATTACTTTTGACACCTTTCCCAGTCTGGATCTCCTGATACTAGCTGGCCACCTTTTTTTTTTCTTTTTTTAAAAATAAAAATATTTACAAGACTTAATACAGTACTGACCTCACATGCAAAAGCTATATTGGGCTTTTTTATCCATAGTGTACTTAGGGACAGAACTGTTAAAGATGTTGCTAGCAATCATTTTAGTCAGAGCTTAATATTTTGGGATCATATCTGAAGGTACCTCTGAGGTAACCTTTATCACCAAGGTAGTCTCTGTTCTATAACTCTTTGGCTTTAAATCTTACTGTTCTACACCTGAAAAAATCACCTGTATCCATGTGTGCCCAAATTCGAGTGTGCAATAAATAGAATTACCTCACTTTGATTCCGAACCTTTCTGCCAGCAGAAATATGAAGATACAAAACCTGAATCCCTGCTGCCAGTGTGAAGTACACCAACCATCCCTAGGGAATGTTTGGTGCAAGCCCCTTTTGATGATTTTACCCAGTGAAGGCAGAGGTAGGCAGTCCCACAGAAAATTCTCAGTGAATTAATAATTCACGTAGCCCTGTTTGGCTCAGGCTACCTTCACCTCTTTTTTCTACCATCACAGGCTCTGTGCTGAGATTTTTTTAAACCATTCTTTTCTCATGCAAACCATGTTACCTTTGTGACATGAAAAAGCTTCCTTTTTGTCCCATAGTCATCTTTGTGTCAGCATTTTGTGTGTATGTGTATGTACATCCATTTAACTGATGAGGAACCCTGACTTTGGAAAGGATTAATGCTAATAATAACCCAGTGATTACTACAGTAATAATAAGAAAAATTATCTGATTCTTGTTAACTGAATGGAAGAAAACAGAAATAGAGTGAAAAGGAGACACAGATCAAACAACATAGCTTTCTCTCATTCTTTATCTTCTGTCAAAAGCTTTCCACTTTTAAATGATAACAGATCACAATTAGGTCTCAGAATGATCACCATGCCTGAAACACAGGAATGATCCTCTGAGGAGCTCTCTGCCAGAGGCTTGGTGATCTAGGTAATTGGGAAAAAGCTATAGACCTTCTCCACATCTTTGTTTCTACCTTGAAAAAAATAATTTGAAGTAGTTTGTGCAAATTTTTACCCTGCATTTCAAGCCACCTGAATGGACTTCACCTTATTTTGGCAGAGATATTCAAGGTATTCAGACAAAGTTATCCTTCTATCTTACTCTCCATATCCGACCATAACCACTTTCACGTTCACATAACACTTCTGCCAGTTCACTTTTCTTACTGTTAATTTAAATGATGAAAATCTATCACCAATATTCAGTCAAATGACCCGGACTTCTTAGACCCTTCCAAAAAAAGATTACTTGTGTACTTTATTCATTGTAAATACCAAGGCTTTAAAAATCCTTTTTAATTAAAGAAACAGCCTGAATTACGCAGAGAGAGAAAGAATGGATTTTTGGTTGGAAATGCTCATAAAAGTAGTACAATGAGAGACACTAAAGGAACTAAACAGCTCTAGCTTCACTTGACCTGATTGAAGGAAATAGGCAAATAATGAGAATTAGGCTTTCCTTGGGCATTAAAAAAACCCCAAACCAACGAATTAAAAACAACCAACAAAACAACCAAACAAACATCCCCCATTCCCCCCCCAAAAAAACCAAAACAAAACAAAAACAAACAAAAAAAAAAAAACCCCAAAAAAAACCAAACAAAAAACCCCCCAAAAACAAACACAGCAAATTGAGTTCTTTGGGAAATAGTCTCCTGGAAAATGAAGTGAGAAATTATGACATTGGAAAGAGAGATTGAGGGAGGGGACTATTTCATTATGCATATTGACATTGTAGCCTTTTTAAGTCTAAAGCCAAAGTAAGTGAAAGGTGCTGACTTTCAGCAGTAAAGACCCAGGAGGTGTGGGACAGGTACGTGTGCATTCACACAGCCAAATGGAATAAGGAGAAAATCCTTCAGGTAAGCTGTGTTCCATAAAATGAGATCTGTAGAGCCACCATCATCTGTTAACTGCTGAGGACCCACAAACAGCAACACCAAAGCTGAGAGCATTACTGACCCTTGCAAGGCAGAGCAAAAGGAATGGCGTTATCTGTCGCTGCTCTGATGCAGAGCTCTGTACCTTTTACTTGACAGCTGAAAGCATTTTTTTAGCCCCACGCAGCTCTAATACTCCCACTTGCACGTGAACACTCTCAAATGCCCTGTTTTCAGGCCGATGCAAAGTAAACATCCCACATACCAACTGCTGCCCCCACTCTGGAAACTGCAATAACATCATCACAGCTGGGTTGGTCACGGGCCACTTACAAACCAAGATCTCTGCTGCTTTGCTTGACTTTAATTTTATTTTTTTCCCCCCCCCTGCCGTCACCTTCTGCATTCAACTGTAGTCTAATTCATAGTTACCTAGTAATACTGTAGTGTGATTGTCATTGATGATATGTTATCATTGTAAAATTAAAAACTGGAGCAAGAATAGAGTTCTAACAAAGAGGAAGCCAAAATGAATGTTCAATTCCCCCCCATATAATTTCTTCACTTTCTAGAGAAGAACTTGAACTTCAAAATTACTCTAAATCTCTCAGAGATAGTAATCCTGTGTTATATGAGAAGCTTCTTAGAGTAACACACATTTAAAGCTTTCTTCTAGAAAAACTTAAAGCATGTCAAGCTCATTTCTGTAACTTAAGAAAATGTACTTCATGGATTGATGTGTCAAGTTAAGGGATAATTTATTCTCAAGTTAGAGAATTCATAAATGCTTTGAAAAATGTTGAAATACATGTTTTTAGGATACCCAGCTTGAGGATTTTCCTGCAGAGTGGAAAGACAAGTCAGGGAAGCTGCTAAAAGCTGCTGTTCACTTGTTGCCCAAGACCTGACAAAGCATTGTACAAAACTTTCACCTTACTGAGAAAGGTCACTCTGCATCCTAAACACCAAAAATATTTGCAAGCATGCATTTTTATTCTACAACAGTATCTCAAAGGAAAATAGGAATTAATAAGATTTTTAAAGAACTCCAGTGAGTTTGAAATTCTAATGAAAAACTTAAAAACAGAATAGTAGGGCTTAACTTCTGTTGTTTCAGTTGCACATCAAAATCCCCAGAGCTCTTCCCTGAGACTGTCTTACACACCTTGTGTCTACCCCTATTCAGCACACATGATTTTTTACTGGATGTCATTATCTGTGTCAATTTTGTCTGATCTAGAAAGACAACTTAATGGTAAGCAGGAGTGTAGATAATGCAGGTGCTTAAAGCAATTTTTGCGGGCACAGAGATACATTTTGTTTGCTGAAAGGTGTTTTGCAGCAGAACAGGTCTGATTCGAGCCTGCCTAGTATAATGTTTTAACACAGATCACAGAAAGTACTCACAGTGGTGAATCTTTATTAAAAAAAAAAAATTCAACTTGCTAAAAACTAGAGTAAAAGTATTTGCTCAGACATTTTCCATGCACGGGCAGGTAGTGGGGCTACTCTTAGTTCCCACACAGCCATACCAAGGAAGCACACCGTGAGAGACAGGCCACCCGTCTGTGCTCGCTCTGATCCACAGGCTGACTGCAATTCTCCACACGGCTTCCTCCCACACCTGCTCAGCTTTTGATTCACACTAAGATCAAGAGAGGAATGCTCGTGTTAAAAGAGACCCTTCTAGAGTCAGGCTTCACAGCTCACTTGTCCTGGGCTCGTTTTGCTCTGCAGTTGAGCCTCCTGGCTGCTGGGCTGCTGGCTCATCCCCGGGAGGCACCGATGCCGGGAGCTGGGCTCTGGAGCCAAAGTAATCCACGAGCCTCTGCCTCGTTGCCGCGACTTCTTCTTGAAAAGAGTTTATTGTGCGCCTGCCAACTTTGGACTTGAATCAAAGCAAGAGATTGAGCCTTTCAGCTGAGCAGTTTAACTGGGTAGTTCAGCCAAATTGCAAACCCCCCTCCTCAGGCTGCATTCGGGTATCAGTGCTTCACAGTAGCGATCCTACCCTGCTCAGCCTTGTGTACAGCCCTCCCAGCTACCAGCGACAGTATCCTTGAGGATTAGTGTCCCCACCTGAAGCTGCTTTATACACTGTAGTTAGAAATAAAGTCATATTATGGCCAAGACCCAGTTTTTAACTTGAAACATGGCTCTAAATCCTTCACGGTTCAAGTTAGGTAACACCACCTTCGCACTCTTAGCCCCACCTTCTAAGCTATGACTGTGCCACATGATCCCATTTTTTTGTACTTTAATCTGCTGCACAGTGACTTGAAATGCTTAACCTTGGCAGTCACCAGATATATATTTAATATAGAACATTATTAGCAAGGCAAAGATCTTATTTGTGCAAACCCACCAACAAGTAGCACGCAGAACCTTTTTACTGCACTTCATCAGGGAACTTGGTTCACTTGACTCTTCCTATCCATAGGATTAGATTTTATATGGCAGCTGATCTTGATCAACTGAACAGCTCAGTTGTGTGCTTTTCACACATCAACACTATTGACCCCAGAAGTGGGGAGGAGTAAAATACTCAAAATGGGCTTTAAATTTGAATTAGGCAGATTTGTATGTAAAACTAGACATGTGAAGCAATGATCTGGTCAAATTTTGTATTTTCACATAGGTTGTTCATCCTTCCTGAGAAGGATAGAACTGCTCATTGTTGAGTTTTTTGCATTGATTATTGCACTATATATATTTATATATATGCTGTAATGAGTGGTTGGAAAAACACTTCTAAAGGAAACAAGTTTGCATTCAAAAGCAAGACAATAAACTATACTGAGACGTGCTTAGGTGCAAATTGCCTAGCCAAAAATGCACATAAATCATTACTTCAGAACAAGTCGTGTTCTAGCCCTTGACAACCATTCCTGGCTGATGCTTGGAAATCTTAGCAGGAGAAGTTCTTGTTTATAGTCTAATTTTGAATTACAGATTACATGGTCAACACTTACAATGAAGGTCCTCAGCCGAGTCATCTCCAGCATGTAGTACTCCTCCATTGTCAGCTCATCAAAGTGCTTGGGAAGGGATAAAAAGTCACAGGTGTGACATTTGGTGTGCTTTTCCCTGCAATATAAACCCAGAATAAGAACAGATGTTAAACCCATGGAAATTTCATTTCAGGAGATGCAGAGATCTGTACAGGCAGGTCTCTTCAGTACTTGTGCTGTCTATCAGCAGACACAATATAATGCAGAACAGATGCAACAGATTTTAGTGGATCTCAGAAAAAAGCTAGTTAAACAATTTCACAGTTATTGGGCAAGATAAACATCTAGTTTTGTGAAGTGTCATTGTGGAAACTGACAGGGACATGAACTCATTGTTAAATTACTAAATAAATCTCGAGAGCTACAAGAGCATTGTTACAGCTGCGCTTACCATGGGTCATCATTTGGCTCCCAGCCCGCCAGTTCTAACAAGCAAAAGAAACATTTTGCCACATCTGGTTCATTTGCACTTGGGCAGTGGATGAAGCCAGCCTTTGCCATCTGCAGGGGACAGTTTAGAAGTTTAGAGCCTTATCCCACACATTACTCAAGCTTCCTGCCACTTTAGAATCATAAGCCAGGACACCAAAAATTAAGCTTGTTTCAGTAACCAGACACCTTTTCAGATAACTCTGGCAGTATGACTTATCTGAGATGGAGGCTGGCAGTGTCATGTGTGTGCCAAAGTAGAAGTCAGGTGGATTTTTTTATTTAAATGATGTCTGTTTCTGAATTTAAAGTACAGATCATACCACTACTTTATCCTTTCTGCTAGATCCATATTTGTTTAATGTAGGCTGCTTTGTAATGAATAGAAATTTGCAATTAGAAAGACTACCTAATATAATAAATTAATTTTTAAATGACAGGAACAAAAATAGAAAAGGAACAAGAGCAGTAACTGCTAAAATCTGTAGGCAGACTAATGGGCTGAACACAGAAAAAACAGTCAACCCCACTACAGTATTTCTGATCAGGGAACAAAGGAAAGCTCAGCCTTTAACTTTTCATCATCAGGCTTAGTGGACTCTCTTTAAACCTAAATAAATTTAATAATGGCTTCACATTCAGGCACAGTATATACAAATTAAGGCAGAGGCCAAATAATCATTTTTAACTTACATTCTCTGGAGAGCACTTGCAGTTCTCCTGGAAGGGCCACTTGGTGAAGGTTTTTAAGCGGGTCTCATACTCATACATCTCCCTAAAGTCAGTCAAGACCTTGGCAGCCGAGCTAAGGTCTCGCAGGAGCATCTCCATCCCCAAAACCTGCAGTGGGCCAAGAACACAGCCTGCCTCCTGCTCTCACATTTAAAGTCTTTGCTGATTGGTGACACACTGCACCTGGAGAGCAGGGGAATGCCTAAAGGAGCCTCAGCCCCTGCCTCAGACAGCTGAGTTTATGGGCAGGGCAACCTCCCATAGTGAAACTACTGGAATGCTTTCCCTTGTGTCACAGTCTGTATCTGTGGTCTCTCTATATATTTTTAACTGAAAGCACCTATGGTAATGGCAGATTTTACAACTGTAATATCAAAAACTGCAAGTTAAAAACTCTAGTTACAAATACAGAAGCTTTGCATACAAAGTTTTAAAAAATACTATCTTGATTTCAACCAAAGGGGTCAAATTAACATTGCTATTCAAATCCTTCAGTGTTTCTTGAATTTTACGTTCAGAGATTAATTCTTAGGGTTGTCTTTGCAAATACTGTAGCATTTCTTTAAAGATGAGGTATTTATTTTATAATGTTATAATTATTCTATTCTATTTTAAAGTTGTAATTATAGAGCATGGGTGGATGCTGTACCATAGTACAGGTTTTAAAGGTGTGTATCTGTAAGGATTTACAGTATCAAAGCATTAAGCTGTCATTTTATAAACTGATTCTTAGTTTGATACAGAGTCCAGTTAAATTCAGTAGAAGTTTAAACATCAGTGTCTTCAAGACTGCTGCATGCAGCAGTTTTCTAAGCCAAGATCTCAACATCTCTGAAAAATGTTGCATTGTGAGACTTGAAATTTAAATCTTCTCTAAAATACAGATGGAGTAAGTGCACAAAATAATCCAGCACATTATTCTGTCCAGATGTGCTGACAGAAATGAGATTAAAGAACATTTGTCCATGACTTACAATGTCAGCTCTTAGGGCATTGTTTTTGGCTAGATTTACAAATGCTACATCACTGGGTAGCATTTGTAAACGGGACTGCACTGGGACTATTTTTATGGGACTGGTTTTTATGGACTGCTCTGGTGTCTATTTTTATATGCAGGATTACTTTCCTTGAGATTTATATTCAGCTGTTTAGAGTAACATGTGTTACATGAAAATAGGACACTTTAATTCCTTTTTTTCCTCTTTTTTTTACCCTTTTCCAGATAATACCAATGGTGCAAGAATTTATCATTCATAACCTGGGCTGTCCAAGCACTGATATTTATAGTTTCTCCTGGTGCTGACTCCATGGCAGCCCTTCTTAAGTTTACTGGTGATCAGATATTTTAATCTCTTTTTTACTGTAGTTGATGTTTGTGTGTCTGTGTGCATGTGTGAGTGTATTTGTATGAAGCAAGGAACTTGATTCAACTAAAAGTTGAAATGCCAAACTAAACCTCAAACCTGTTTTTAACTGCCCAAAAAAATAGTAAAATTGCTCTCATGCTCCTCTTTAATACAAGGTACTAATTCATGCAAGTGGATTGTTTTCAAGAATGAATAGTTAGTCAGTTGTTTAAAAGAAACTGTAGGTTAAATATTTTGTCATATTTTATCATCTTGAGATGTCATGATCTATTTAACTAATTTGTTTGTGTTATTTCAAACGGAAAATGCAAAAATGAAACAAACCCATATTAGTTTAAATGTTTTTTGTAGGCAGTCTTTTTTCAAACATGCATTATGTGTAATATATCATTTAATCAAAAACACCAGAGTAATATGGGACATTGGAGTGCTGACCAACCCTTGTACATCAGAATGGAAATAGGGATTTTTGTTTTTTTTTCTTTGACTGTTTTTATGGCATTTAAAACAATCAAAAGATTCCCAATAGCCCAAATCAGTTCTTACGTAGAAAACTACGGCTAGAATACAAAAAAGTAAGATTATGCATGTAATAGACCATTCTAAGATGTATTTCTTGCATTTCCTGCCTATAATTCTGTCAGAATTCTGTGCTGTTCAGAATTAACAGGTACATTTCAAGTCTGCAGCCACCAAGCTGCAAAGATATGCTGCATTTTATAGTAGGCTGTCTACATCCTACAGGAGAATACTGTTTGTATAAGGGTTCTGAAACTGTCAGAATTTCGTAGGTCCAGATTAAATGGATGGGGAGTTGGAGCTTGTCATGGAAGATACATAAGAGGTGGCATGACATGAAAGCAAATATTTAAATTGTATTTTAAACTATACAGAACATTAAATATCTGATATCCACTATCTGATCCTGACTTTTCCAATAAGTGCAGAAAACCTGTGAGTAATGTTGCAGCTTTGTAAATCAGTTAAAGTTGACCCTGGTGATTTTGTATCCATGATCTGGGGGCAGAAAGCCTCAGAAATTAAGTAGTTGTCTTCCAATGCAAGAAAAGTAGTTTCAATTACTGCCAGTAGTGGAGTATATTTATTTTTTATGTTATTGCTTGTCTGATACTTCATCAACTGAAACTTGTTGCTATGGCATTAATAATACAGCTCTCTAGGTGTTGTTTTTTTTTAAATGGTAAGACTCAGAAAAGCTATCCACTATTTTAGTAATTGGCTGTGTGTTTATAATCACATTTTATATTATTTTGCATTATTTTTCTCTAATTAACGTAGATTATCTAAATGAGGCTGCATATTTAGCTAAATGGTTTCAATTGAGAAGCAGATCAAACATTTCTACTTGATGTCTTTGTGCGAAGGCCAGGAATCAAACTTGGTAAGGATAAAAAAAAAAAGCTAGAATATTTTATGAACATTTTATAATACAGTGGTGTTAAAAAAAGTATAGGTGCATGGTCTCATACATACAGTTGTGTGTAATGTACATTAATTAGATGTACACAAATAAATAGCTTTTTAAAAAATCCCCTTAAGGTTTTAAGAGACTCTTTGGAACTGATGCTCACAACTGTTTGAAGACCTCCTGCTGAAGGCCTTTGTCAAGAAAAGGTTTCCCGACTCCCAGAGTGTGTGAGCTGGGCTCTGGGTGCCTCAGCTCTGCTGTGCAGGACAGGAGAAATTGTTCCTGTGAGGTGCAAAATACCCTCCTGCTGGCAGGCTGTGATTTATCCAGTGCCAGGGACAAGACCAGCAGAGACTGCAGAGTGAATCCAGCCAGGATGCAGCTGAGGGGCTCTGGCAGAGGGAGTTTCCTTCCTTCCCTGTTTGCAGAGGTGGATGTTTTCCAAAGAAACCTCTCAGGAACTTGCCAGCAATACCTGGCATTAATTCATGTTCCAGCTTCCTAAGCAGCCCAGCATGGCCAAAGTCTGACCAAGTTATGGATGGGCAGGAACAGGGGTTTCACTTTCACTGTCAGCCTGGAGTGATTTTGGTTACTAATGGGGTTAACAGGCAAATTCAAGCAATAATGTGATTAACAGGCAAGTGGTTTCAGCAACTTCACGGAGGTGTTTCTTTCCTGAAGGAGAGGGGGTGTGGGGGGCTGCCCTCCTATTACATGACCATAGGTATGAACAAATTACAGATACAGATCCTAGCAGAGAGGGAACCTTTTTTTGCCTGAGAGAGAGCAATCTGTATGTAGTAAGCCTTTCTTGGGTTTTTTTTCTGCTTTGCTTCATCCCAATTCTCAGTGCATCACCCACGCTTGCCTTCCTGCAAATAATTTTCAGTTATCACTCATAATTTTTTCTCTCTATGCTCCTAAAAGGAATCCAGCTTCTCCCAACCTCAAGAATTTAGGCATGTTTGATTTCCTAAAAATATTTTTAAAATAAATAAAAGATTATGAGCACAGCTATGGTCTTGTGATACCATACATTTATTTTAGAAAGACCCCGAACAAGTAGAGATAATTTTGGAAAAGTTTTCCATGAACTTCTATCTAGGGAGCTTCAGCTGCATTACTATGAAAATTTTTGGTGCTATTATTCTTCAAAAGCAGCAATGGCTGGGTGACTTGAGGGATGATTATTAAAAAGTATTTGAAGGGCTGGAGATGAAATGGTTCAAGCATGAACTAGCAGAATTAACAGCTTTTAAAATTTCCAGCGAGAATCCTGGCTGCCTTCCAAGTGAATTACAATGATACTGATAGGGCTGCCCAGGGAAGGGCTGGGCTGTTGCTCAGATCACTGTCCTGTTTTCCTGCAGGAGCTGCCAGCTGATGCTCCTCACTGCGACTGGGGAATGCAATTATGGTGCCAGAGGCACTGATGACTGGGATTGGCTCTGTAAGTGTCCTCAAAATGTTATTTTCCTTGGAAATCACTACAAATGTCAATTATGTACTTGATCCAAGTGGTGTTTATTTTGCCTCTCCTGAAGGAGATGTAAGTATTTCAGAACAACAGAATTACCAACAGCTTTTTTTCTTTTTTTTTATTTTTAAATAGAAGCATCTTTACTGCAATTGATGTGTCAGTGTTTGCTTTGGTGGCTCAATCTCACCTTCTATCAGGCCCTGTTTCAGTGACTTCTAAGAAAGGGACATTATGTAAACACCACCCAATTACTGTCATCTAAACAGACTGTGTGAGTCAGCACTGAGGGGACATTAAGGGAGAAACAGAGCCCAGTGAAGTTAAAAGCATTTTAAAAAGGCATAAGATAAATAGCTCGTTTTATCTACCAGAGGCAGAAAGGCTACAATAATTAACTTAATTTATCAAACAGGTGTTGTCAGTCAGTCATCAGCAAAACACCTTCAGGGTGGGCTCAGAGAGGGGCTGCAGCCCCTTACACTTGCTATTAACAGAATTTTTGTCAGCTTCCAGAATTTTTCAAAAACTATATATCTTTTTCGATGTAGTTTACACACTTAATTAATCACTCTAGAAAGGCCTGTAATGGTTCTGAAGTACAGCTTGTGGCCTCTTGTGGGCTGGTTGGCCCACAAGCTGCTTCTGCAGCTTCTTTTGAGTCTAGAGGTATTTTTTTCCCCACCTCTCTTCAGTGCCAAAGCTATACTGAATATACAAAGATACTTGCCCAGGATCCTTTCCCAGACATCTTTGAAAGGACTGAAAATGCTGATATTACCAAGGACCAGCCAGGAACACAACTGCTATTTGACACCATTCTTACTCAGGTAGGTAAAGATACACACCACCTTACCCTAACCTCCTATTGTATATTCATGTTAGTATCTTCACATTCCCTCCCAAGTTTTTACTGTGATTTTACTGTGTTTTAAAACTTTTATTGTGTTGTATTCTGCTGAAATTATTTTTCCACTTAAGACTATTTTAAGGCTTTTTTGTGTGTGTGTGTGTTTGTATTTTTTCTGTCTTCCTGAGGAAACATTTTGTGACTGCACAGTCAGTTTATCTATTTCCCACTTCCTCCAGCTTTTAACAGTTTTCAACTCCTTGGCCAGTTCTTGTCCAGTTTGCAAACCAGTCTAGTGCTACCATGATTTAGGAGGAAGAAAAAAGACACATCTGTAGGGAACTGGATTTTGTTAGTTCTCAGCTAGTACCTTTTACTGCAGGAATAGAGGGGATTCTGCTGCTTTAGAAGGCACTTGCAGCAATGGCACAGAATGTAAAACAAGAATAGTGAGGAGGGTGTAGTCAGTAAAACTCAGACATGCTAGGGGCAGCTTTCTCTATGAGAGCCTATGGACTTTTTCCCTGAGCAATCCAAAGATCAGCCAGAAAATCATGGCAACTTTCCACAAAATCCCCCAATCCACTATTCTTGTTCTCCTACCTGACTGACCTAAAAGTTTGTAGCACCTGTTAGACAGAGCATTTATGTTGGCTTTTAATTGTTTAAGCAACCTTGTTTGACACCTTCCTTTTCAGAAATTATTTTATGGGCTTGTAGTGATGTCTGCTGAGCTGAAAGGAATACTAAAACACAAAAGTAATCAAACCTTAAAAATCTCAAGAAAAAAACCTGCTTCTTGAATATTTTTTTTTTATTTTCTGAAGGCTCCTTATGTATAAGGAACATACATAAAATGAACACAACACTGTTGACAATGAACAAAACAGCATTTGATAATTTCCAGCTTTATAATTTTTTTAAAAAAATGATTTAGTTATAACAAAAAAACAATAGCTCAGCAAGTTATCTTATTGGACCATTATCACATTTTAAACCATAGACTCAGTTGTTAATGGGGAAAGGAAAGAAAAAAAAAATCACACTGCATCTAGCAACTACAACATTTTCTAAGCATAATCACAGCGAATTGAGTGCAATGTGATTTACATCAGAATTCACATGGGATGTCACACAGTGACAGCATTGTAATATACAAGTAACATTTATGCCCTCCAACAAATACAAGTTAAATGAGACTCTGGATTCAAGCAAAATGGAATGTTGAAGCCAAGTAGAAATGTAGTGGAATTCAGATTGTCTGTAACATGACTCAAAAGTGTACATTAGAATAATCCGGAATTCAATACTGGTGGAAACATAGAGAAGTCACAGCTGTTGCACTGCTCTGTTACATTTGCAATAAATACTAGAAAGTAAAAGTAAACAACCTATATTCCATGAAAAATACAGTACCTACCTTCAACGACCACGTTTTTCCCTTGTTTGAAGATGGCCTTGGAAGGAAGTTAACTATTTTCCTACAGAGGCAGTGTATCGAGCTATAACCACATTCCAACTAATACAACACTAAATATACTACTGGAAGTACAGAAATCTTCATTTGAAAAGAATTAAGAGAAATAAACCTTAAAAAATGATTTGACAGAACATCAGTTCAGCTGCATAACAACCCCCTTATACTTCAAAATTAACAGGAAAAAAACCCCTTAAGTCAGTCAGTTTAATACAAAAGAAACAGAGATTATTTAAACTCAAAATCTTGAGAAGGTATCCAGGAAGTTTTGTCTCATTGACCTCATGGGCACTATGCAAAAATGTTATCCAGAAGTTTTCCACTGCAGAAATTCAGCAATCTGAAGCTATCAACAGTGTATTTGCTAATTAGGGTTCTACAGTAAACATGTTTAAAGAGGAAAAAAGAAAACCTGAGTTCAGAACATCAAATGGTTGCGTGCCTGAACTCTGGGCTTTTGGCTTCTTCACTGAAGAAACTGCACCCTTCTTTGAAATGGACCCTTAATACTGTTTCCTGATACTGCATTAGGAAGAAATACTGGCAACCAACTGATACCTTTCAAATACATGAGCTGCTCTCAGTAAAAGCTAAACTGACCAATGAAGCTTCCAAAGTAAAGGGCCACAGGAACTTGAAATGGAATGCAGATACCCACTGGCTCTCATTTAAGGTGTTAGGATTAGTGTTTTTAGCAGCTACACTGGCACCAAGCAGACCGGAACTTTAAAACTTACGGCACATAGTCAAAGTACAGCTTTTACCTGGCATACACAGAAGAGAGACAAACTGGATGTTTTAAAAAAAAAGCTACTACCATGCTTAGGACTGGTACTACAGAATCAACTTGCACTCCCCACCAACTCACAATTTATTTTTTTTAAGGAGATGGGTACAAGAACAACTAACTCATGTCTGGCAATAAATGCCTGTCAGCACAATCTGATCTAGGACAGCTGGTCCCAGCAAGTTAAGGCCCAAATTTTCAGTCTATTCTTCTAAATGACACATACCATGGTTCTACCACATCTGCTTTTTAATAATCTAATTTAAATACCAAAATTGTAAAAAAATATCATAGAAATGAACTCCTTTATACTGGAAGTAGAAATCTTCTTACATATTCTTTACTGCCGGAAATGGCTGGTGTCACAATATCTGATATCAAGGCATTGTAGGAACAGATTTGATGTGTTGTTACGGTATCGTAAATACCCTACCAGTACAACGTACACAGAGCATAATTTAACCCTTGTGTCCAGCTTCAGGAACTAGCATCTTGCACCTTGGTTTAACATGAAGAGAAGAAAACAGTCCAAAATAATTGTTTAAAAAAATGGAGAAATTCTCACACGGATTCTCTTGTTAAAAGAGTTTGCACAAATTCACAGCCACAATTCTTCAGTAGTTTATGCTGCAAGTGGCACACAATACATGTTTAGCGTCTGTAAGAAAGAACCAGAAACAGCTCAGTAACTTCAAGGTCAGGGATTTCCCCAAGCTAACACTAATTCTACTGCATTTTGCATTTTCCTAGTAGCATCAAGGAACAAACATCAAATAAATCTCAGTTGGGGAAAAACATCATCACACTGACCCTTGACAGAAGTTACAATTTGCAGAGTTCATGGCAACAGCTGCCTTCTTACACTGGGGCTTTGCAATGATGGAGTGCAGCTTAACACAGCTTGTAGGAGTTTAAACCATTTAGGCTTGGGGTTTCTTTTGAAAAATTTAAGCCAGCATGGTGGTTTCCAGTCATGTCCTGCTGTAAGATTGAATACTTCAAGTCACCACTATGCAGAAAAATCAGCCCAGGACTAACAGGTATATATACAGAGGTGCACACACAGATGTATATGTGTGCACATCTGTCTATATACAGATCTATACATACGTAAGAGACAGCCATGTGCTACTCAAGACTCATGTGGCACTAAAAGTTTCCTTGGGTTCCTTGAACAGGTGGGAGTTTCAGCTGTAACATCTTCTGGATTCTGTCCAAGTGCACTAATGGAATGGTATTTTCCCAAATGAGAAGATCTTGCCCTGTACTTTTTCTTTCTTAAGCAAGCAGGGCTCCCTATGCAGCACCCTGACCTTGGCCCTGATTTCTCAGATTTAGGGTTTCCTAAACGTCGCTCTCTCGAGTTTAGGAGTTGTGTTGGGTAAGCTCATCTGATGTGATTAGAGAAAAGCAGAAGCTACTCTAGGCAGAAAGCAATCTCCTGTCCTTGTCACCACGTGTCCTCTGAGCAGTGCGCACACAGCCACACAGTGCAGACTCAAAGCCAGACAGCAACAGATTGGAACCACAGTGATTACCAGCATCAGGTCAAAACTGGATGTCAAGCACAATTTTGTCTTCATAGAGGGCAATCACCAGCATGATGGCAAATCCAAGAAGCAGGCCTAGATTCTGAAGAATAAACTGCCCCACAGGACAGTAACCATGCTCTTCATTATCTCCATCTCCATGAAGCATTTCTGGAAGCTAAAAGATACAAAACAATTTAGGAAGTTATTTCACCTCTATTCCATTTATACCTGGACAGGTTTACAAGATGATATTGTCTATGAAAAGCACTCCAGGGTTCAGATATAAAACCAGTATGCCAAGACACAATTTAAACTCTACCAAACAACTGCATTCAACAAAACCACAATCATGTGATGTATTTACAAAACAAAGGAAAAATGCCTTTCCTTGAATTTTCACCGGATCATCCATGTAACTGAACATTAAGTTCCCCAAGATAGGAACCAGCCCAATATTCTTTGAGTTCTGCTCCTTTAATTTTAAAAAATTCAAATCATGCTCAAATAAACATGAGACTTTGATTAACCTAGCCACTTGTCATGTGAGACGCTTACACATATTCACATCCACATCCCTTTTATATATGGGAATGATAATTACAAGCAATTCAAGACACATTTTATGTCCAGAAAAAATGATGAAAGTTCTGAACATTCTGGATATTGCTCACCTAAGAAAAAAAGTCAGAGTACTGACAAAATCTACCATTACTAGTAATAGTAGTGCTCTTGGGAATGTAAAAATAAAATTTTGTGTTTTTGTGACAAAGTCATCCACATAGAACAGAAGTAAAATATTTACAAGGAAATTAATTCAAGAAAGCATGAGGTAAATGTTAAGACCTGATACTGAGAGATGCTTCTGCTTGAATTAAGGTGCAAATGAGACTATATACCAAAGTCAAGAGCCAAGATTCTATTCAACAGCAAATATGAGGAAATGAGAGAAAGAAATAGGAAAGAGAGGAGGCAGAAGAAAAAGAAAGAGAGTGAGAAAGACAAAGCAGAAGATAGTCACCACCCATGGATCCAGCTGGTGTGTCCTCCTGGTCCTCTTTCACCCTGGCTTCCCTAAAGCCAGCCGCTCAAAACTTCTCACCATTTACACATTTTAGCAAAGGCTCAATGCTCTTTGGCTAGGAAGTTCTCTTATTCTACTGGTTAAATGATTCCCTCACTTCCAATGCTAATTAGTCTGATCCCAGTCTCTCTTCCTTGGAGTCACTGCCTCCTGTCTGGTGCTGGGCTGTGGCCCCACCCTGCTGGGCCCAGCCAGAGCTCATTTTCAGCAGAGCTGCTTTGCCTTTGCATACTTTTTCCCAGCTTTGTTTACTTCTCCTTAGGCCTGAGATAACTGGACAATAGTCTCACTCTCTCTGAAGCCAGGACTATACTCAGCAGGGTGGGATTCCATGGCGGGAGAGGAGCAGTTGCTGCTTTGCACAGTGGACAAAGTCCTTCGGTGATTAAGCAGTGTTTGAGGCACTTGTGATCTTTAAGTCTTTTACAGTAATTCCTACAAGAAAGGAATTCTTGCGGCAATTCCTTCAAGACTCACTTAGTACAAAAAATGATGATACAGAAGAAAATGCTCTTCATTAGATCAATTAGGACAGTTTTGGCTATTTCAGGAACATGAATAATGCCCAGTAGACACTGACATCAAAGCTGCTAAAAACCCAAATATATTACCCATCTTGTATTACTGTATTTCTAAAAGATACATCAACCTGATAATTAATTTGAACCACTGAGTATTTAAATATAAAAAACCCAACAAAAACACCCCCATCCCTCAAAAAACAAAATCCAAAAAGCTCCCCCATCTAATTGGTGCAAAAAAGGCCTAAACTGTTATTATATATACACTAGATCAGGCAGCTCAACAGTAAGCACTAAACAGCATTTTGTAATTTGGAGAAGTCTTTAAGAATAAAGGGCTTCACCTTAGCATTAGTGTAATGGGCTTTAACACTCTATTTACTTTGATAGCTCGTTTTAAGATGACTAAACCTTTTGCTTTATTGGATACTGATGCAACAATTTTCAGGGACCACATAAAGAGTGGTCCTGTCAATTAAAAAACCACCCTTTCGAAGTTGAAGGCTTATGGTGTCAGTGCTGGAGATAAAAAGAACAAAACCTACAACAGATAATTTTGTTTCCCAGTAAGATGAAATTATTCAGGTTGGACTATTCAAGGTACCCATTCAAACCAAAACAGGAGTGTTAGGAAGGAGGATATTATGATTACTCTCATCAGTTATCACCAAATGATATTTCATGAAAGAACATGGAAAACCTGAAGGATTTTGAAATGCCTGAGTTTAGGTTTTACTGGAGAGGAAGGAATATCCTTATCATTGAAACCCACGTAATGTGACAAACTTCGGGATGGTCAGATGCAAAAATACCAAAAGGCTCATTCTCAATGGGCTGGTGTAAGGAACAGACAGAAAGCTGCTCCTCTGTGAACCTCTGCTCACAGCTAGGGAGGAATCCAAATCCGTTCTCATTGTGTGCCAGGTAACAAGATCTTTGAGAAGGAGGCTGATTAAGCAAACACCAAGACAAAAGTCTAGGTGAGTTTCTGTGTCTTGCAGAAGCTTTCCTGCTGTTGTTGAGTCAGACCACGGGACTTTGACTATTTGGTTACTACTATGATTCGCTGAGAGAAAGAAAAAGGAATGAAGGAATGAAAGGAAATAAAGGAAACAAAGAGGAATAAAGGAATGCCTTCCTTTATGCATGACATCTTCAGGCAAAGGACAGGAAATAAGTATCAGACACAGAGGTTACAAGGAAGTGATATTTCCAGCATCATAGGCTACTACAGAACACCTAAAGTTGCAGGAATGAACACTCTACCCAGACATTCACTTTAACAATTTAGCAGGCCCTAAAAGTAAAAGTACTCATTCACCTATTAATAGATTAGAGTGACTTTATAACAACAGTGTATTTACAAATTAAAGCCTCCATAAGGAAGTGAAGAGCATTACGAAGTACCCAAAAGTGAAAAATTATCTCATTACCTTTGGACTGGAAAAGACAAGAAGTGAGAAAATTGCCTTATTTAAATGAAGCTCTGAAGCAGCTTAGAGAGAAATCAGGGCTGAATATGGGCTGGTAACATATGCACAGCAGTACTGCTGCCTGAAGGGTCTGATCTGTGATATACACCCACTAAGGATAATGCACCCGTGCGTTCTTGAAGCAGCAGCATTTTTCCACCGGGTAATTTTTTTAAAAGCTACTCACCACAACAGCTCTGCATTACCAGCTGCTCATAGTAAAAGCTCAGACTAAACTTTGCAGAAGGGAGTACATGATGATGAAATACAGACCGAAGTGCCAGGTTGCCCAGCCCAGCCCAGCCCCAGGCGTACCATGTCGACCAGGGCCACATAGAGGAACATGCCGGCGGTGACGGCGAAGATCCAGAGGGTGATGTTGTTGGTGTACTGGCCCACGGCCGTGCCGATGAGCATGCCGATGTAGGCCATCATGGCCGACAGCAGGTTGTACACGATGGCCTGCTTCACCGTCATGCCTGCCTTCAGCAGCACCGCAAAGTCACCTGTGGGGAAAGCACGGGCTCGGCCTCAGCGCTGCTCCGAGCAGCCAGAGAAACCCACCCCGCCCAACAGCGCTGCTGCAGGGGCTCAGAGGCAGACCGAGCCACCGGAACTGACTGCCTTGGAAGAACTGCGCTTAAGCACAGTGATCCCTTGATTAAAAGATGATTTAAAGGTGCCTCTTCATCATGCTGATTGTCAGAAAGGTAGCAGTGATTAATTGTTAAGAGTGAATGGAGGAGTGCAGGTCTGCTCTTCGCACAGAGAACACGCCTGCCTGGCACACACACCCCCGCACTTCTCAGAAGTTCTTCGTGGCACATAAAACCAGAGGCTTAGTTTGGATCAATACCTGTGAAAATTCCTCTTAGCTGTACACACCTCATTATGCAAATCCAGAAAGAGGATAATGAGGCATTTGTCCCCACAGAAGGTGACAATGAATTTGGCTTTGAGCATTAGGAAGAGTTACATTCACGAAGAATGACTTCGCATCCACGTTGTATCAGTTTTCTGGTTGAAAACATGCAATGTCTTTTATTCTGAATTCAGGACAGCTCTGCTGAATTAGGTGCTAAAAGTATTCTATAAAAATCTAGACTTCAGTCTTGTAATCAGCTCCAATAGTTTTGCTACATTCAAACTGAATTCTTGTGATTGTGGGAAGTGTGATCTACAGACATGAGGGCAATTAACATAATATTCTTATGTCACACATGCCTGAAATTATTTGCCTAATCTAGTATCAAAAATTAGGATCAAAACATACAAAAATTTAAAAAAATCAAAAGACAGGTATAAACTACTCACCCCTTATACAATGTTAATTTCATCAGGCTATGCTGTCAAGTTCTAAGCACTTTGCAATGCTTTATATACTGCAGCAGCTTCACTTAACTAATGATTGTTCAGCACAGGTGTCAAACATGAACATCTGCTCTATTATTTCCCACCTGTGCCCATGATTTACCTATAGCTCAGGAGCTGCCTATATAAAATGCTTTTCCTTGTCCCCTCTAAGGTTTTTGAAGTACTTGTTTTACCTCACTTTTGATCGTTCAGAGCCAGCAGCTCTTCAAGTGAGCAAGCTGTGAGTACAGACATAGCTCAATCTAGCACAGCTTCACATCACTGGAAAAACAGAAGATTCCTCCTCTCTCTGGCTGCTCTTTTAAAACTCTCAGGGTGCAGTAAATCTCCATGCAATGTGAAAACAGCAGGTTTCATCGTGGTTAGCTACCACCAGAAGAAATGCTTCAATTAGGGGTAAGAATCAATGGCACTGGCAACAGTGCCTACAGGCTTTACCCTAAATGGCCACACCCGCTCAACTTGGCCACAACTGGAACAAAGTCTCTTCTGAAGATCCCCATATGGAATTTTATTTATGCAAACCTGTGTTTACTTATGTGACTTAGCTTTGTGTTAAGACAATGCCACCCAGAGTAGTGTGAAACTTTAAATGCAGAGCTATGTAAAATGTATGCTCCTAAGAACATTTTAAAAACATGCTCAAAAAAGCTTCACGGAAGAGCTGTAACTAGACACTACCAATACAACCCTGTAGCAGTACCTACTCTGAAGCAATATTTCTCCCTCACCCTCCGAAGTTCTGGTCACCTCTGCAGCTTCTGCACAGCATTGTGCTTATCACAGTATCACAACAGCTGTTAGGTAAGGATTTTGTACAGATGGAGCACAGAGTTTCTACACTTAGTTACCTAATTCATGGGGAAGCTCGTGACAAAATACTGCTATAGATGTACTAATTCCCCCTGTTAGTCCAGCACTAAAAGCTGCTCCTAGGAAAAAAAAAAAAGAAAAAAATTAAAATGGTATTTCACTATTTTCACGTCAGAAAATCAATTGACTTTGCAGAGCTGACACCCTTCTGTTAGAATGCACACTAATATTTTTCAGTATGTCTGCGTCCCGTCTGTTCATAAATGGGAAATACTGGAAGCACCCTGGATGTGCAGTACCACTGCAGGCTTTATTACTCATTTATCTGAAAGACAAACCCTGGAGAGGAAAATACAACTGGCCAAAAATGAGACATAAAGGCAACAAGCTAATAAATAGCACCACTTGTACACTTTTAGGAACTCTCAAGTTCATGAGGGCAGTTAGGAATGCACATGAGCAAGAGTCTGGCTCTCTCATTTCCAGTTTGAAAATCCAAACTAGTATTTGTTTGAAAATCCAAACTAGTATTTAACCCATAACCTCTCTAGCTCCTTCCTTCTTATTTTTACAGTACATATCAGCAATATTGGTAAGTCAGACCTGGAAAATATTACGGATAAAAACATTGCCATAAATATCTTTCAGTATTTTTGCATATATATAAGCTAATTGAATATAAGCTAATTGAATTCAATCAATTTTAAGTTCATACCTTAAATAATTCTGAGATGAGAAAACAGGTATTAAATTTCTGTACTGTAGCAGAGAAAAGCACAAAAAGAGCCTGCAGTGAGCAGTCAAAACAGGCAGCATAAAGCAGAACAGAAGACACAATCTGAAGACAGAGGGGAAATTCAACTTTCGCCTGGATTCCTCATAGCTTGATATATTAGAAAGATGAGTATGTTTTTCTAAAATCTACATTTTATCACAAATTCAGCTGTTTGGGCTTGACCCAGGAATATTTAGAAATGGACTTTCAATACTGTGAAATTCTCAACAGAAGGCGTGGCAATTGTTTTTGGCCTTAGAAGCCATTGTCTAAATGTCTTACCTGTTTAATGTGAAAATGAAGCAATGAGTTAATTTTTAAGGAGTTTAGTTTCTTTAGAAGTTGTCAGAAGAAAGTGGAGAAACTGTAGTAGATTCCGTTGTTGACCAGAAACCCTAAATGCTTATCCCCCATCCTTCAAAATGGGTGTGTCCCTTCTGCCATTAGGAGAACACTGTGTACTCTTAAGCAGCTACTTTAGTAAAAAATCAGAAGTGTGAACTTCGGTCCTCTCACCATCATACTGACTTGTACATCAAATTAATGCACTTCACAATTCAAATTGCATTTAGAGTATTGTGAGACTCCAAACTGATTTAATAAATCTAATAAAATCTGTCTGGTACTTCAATTTCTTCTGCACTTGTCTAGAAATAATTCTATACTGACCATGAGCCAAAAGAACATCTTGCTTAAATAAAAATTAAATTATCCTAAGTAATACTCTTTAAGTATTATTTCTGCAACCTGACTCAGAGTGTATTTTTATTTGTAAGTATTTTGTAATTCTATGTATTAACAATAATAGAAATATTATTACTGTTATTGCTAGTAAATATCATTCTAAATAAGACTGAAAGGCATTTGTTTACAATTCTAAGGCAACTGAGACACAAACGAGAAACAGGAGGGTTACTGTGCTCCATAAAGCCCAAGGTCTGTCTGCACCAGCCTCTTCTTGGCAGAGATTGTGACCGTCACCGGTACTGATGCAGTAATTTTAGTGGAAACAGCACACAATATGAACAAAAGGGAAACTATTGCAACTGACAGCCTTTTAATTTCTGCTCTGCAGGAGACTGAACATTGGCAGTAACCACAGGTGCTAACTGGAAGCCTTACCTGTGATCACTGATAAGTCAAATATTAGCAGAGTTACTAAAGGTAAGGAGAAACTGTTGAGAAATACTCAGTGCTTTTGCTTACCGATTGCTAAGCCATCACTAAAGTTGTGAATGCCATCTCCCATAATTACCATCCAAGCAATATTAGCTATCCCAGTATCTTTCAGGTCTTTTCCAGAATGACAGTGGCCATGGGAATGATGGGAATGTTTGTGATGCCAGTGGTGACTGTGTTTTCTAGCTATCATTTTATCTTCGCCATGGCTGTCATACTCGGAATCGTGCAGCTCGTGCTCTTGCGCGGCGTGGGAGACGTCGTTGTGAGAGTGGCGCAGGTTGTTCTCCTCTTCCACAGACAGGCAGTTCTTGGCAGGGGGCTCCAGCTGCCCATCCAAGTCAGTGAGCTCAGTTTCATTCAGTCGATCTTCAGACAAAACCGAGTCGTCTGCTCCTGCACCGAACCGGTTGGGAGAGACAATGAGTTAATTCCTGTCCAGCCAGCAACCACTGCCCCCCTGAACTATGGGTTAACTGCTCTGGGAAAGCAAACAAGTATTTTAACACAGCCCAGTTTATTGTTAGCACTCAGTCCAAAAACTGAGTCTGTCATTGAGCCATTTTTTCACAAATTGCATTTACAATATATAAAAGTCTCCACTACAAGGCAGCAGCACTGCATCCATAGCACTCAAAGCCAGTTTTAGCCAAGCCTACGCTTGTGCCTGTAATTTTGCTACTGACAAAGTTTATGGTTCAACACTGGCAAAGGAGAGTTGCCAGAATGATGATAATGTCTTAGAGCTGTAGATGTGATCTGAATGGCTCAGGAAACCCTACCTGGCTCTGCCTGCACATGTCCACACAGGTCACAGCTCAGCCTCCACTGTCAAGCAAACATTTCAAATGTATGTTCCAACCCCTGTACTGCTGAAAGGCTTTCCACGTTCTGTGTCAATGTCCCAAATTCCATTTGAGATTGTTTGCGTGGAGAAGGCTGCAGTCCTAACTCTCCCTTCTACAAACCAATCAAATTAAATAAACCTAATTTGTACAAATACAAATTCGTATAGGTTCTTCATCAACGAATTACTTCTGCAGCCAAGCAGGCAACAGAATCAGAATGTTATGAAGCAAAGCCTTTGCTCTTCTCCCCTGTGAGAACAGGGTAGAGCAGCTCTTCTGGGTACACACAGGCTGTCATGAAGGAACAGTGAGCAGAAGTTGTTTTGGACGCTTGA
Source organism: Regulus satrapa (assembly GCA_013396955.1). NCBI lineage: Eukaryota > Metazoa > Chordata > Aves > Passeriformes > Regulidae > Regulus > Regulus satrapa. The sequence continues at coordinate 445,592 of VWZN01010524.1, read as the reverse complement.
GGAATATTCAGGATACTTGGTTGTATTTATGGAAAGAAACAGGTTTTATTTATCTGTATCTGGTCAGATGCTGGAATCTTCAAAGTGGAGAAGATATCCCTATTCATTGTGTGGGTGTTCATTTTTGATCTAATTTTTGTCAGGGCCGAGCTAGTCAACTCAACTAACAACTTAACCAAAACACACCCTGAAAACAAACAAACAAACAAACAATCAATCAAACAAACCAACCAACCCACCCACCCCCAAAGAGCCACAGCCACCCAAAACACAACTGCTTCAGAAGTCTGAGAACCATCTCTATGGCATATTAGGAAATGTTCAGAGTGCTCTCAGATCTAAGGAAAACAAAATAAAAAAGATTTAATAGGGAAAAGCCTATTAAGTCTCATTAACAATGATCTGCATAATCACAGCAAACTGTACAAGAGGTTACATGCAATACACCATGCCCCAGTAACCTGCTCCTACTCTGGATCTCCCAGTCAGAGAGAATTCTGACAGTAACTGCCTACCTGCAAGGGGTTTCAGCTGAAGCCAGTCAGCATCTGGTCTGTTATTTAATTTGTGATCAGAAAGTTTCCTTCCAATTGGTGATTCTTCAGTCTGGTTTTTTTTGCACCATTTCTGCTTACTCTGCAACAGAAAACAGGTAACATCTGGCTTGTAAAAGGACATTGATGGAAGTAAGAGGAACTGAAATTCTGTCCAAAAATCTCTTCTAAATAGACCAAGCTACTTTCTCGTACCATGTTTAACAGAAATATGTTACTTCAGAATACTGATCTTTCTAAGGCTCAGCAACAATCCCTATCCCATCAGGAGTTCTTAGCTACTTACCATGGAATCTCACTCCCAAACACACACACAGAGGTATTTCACCTCAGTAAGGGGAGATATTCTGACAAGGATTGCTCTCACAGCTCAGAAATACTTCCACGCAGCTATTAGACTTGTTCAAGAAAACAAATATGTAGCAAGAACAGCTCCTCTAATTTGTTCGTATTTATTTTTTAGTTTTATATTCCTATAATTTCCTTGTGTTTTCCTTTACGAAAGCAGCAAGACTTTCCTCTATCTGCAACCCACACAGCAGACCCCAGGGATTTGCCAAAGCAGCCTAGGGGATTTAATTGAGGAATTAATCTCAAAGAAGATATGCCTGCTGTAGCAGTTCTAATCCTTTTATCAGAAGATCTAAGAAATGTCTCCTCCAACACAGAAAATCTTTTGCTGCCTGTCCAGCTCAGACAGCAAGTCTGATATGAAAAGAGAGAAACTGAAAAGTTTTTACAGTCATTTTGGGAGAAGCAAGTTGGGAGTTTCACCAAAATACTTTTCCCCTCAAAGCTGACTGGCAAAGGCAAAGGCTAAAACTGAATCTCCATGCACACTCACACTCCCTGGGGTACTTGCTCTCCTTTTATACCCTTATCATGAATACAGAATGCCCTCAGTACTAAAACTCCAATTTTTTTTGAGAAACAAGTTAAAACTTGCCTGGAAATTTATAAAAAGCAGGAGGTCTGAAAATTTTAGTGCTTTTCTGATGTGGAAAACCTGGATACCGGTGTTACACTGGCATTGTTAGGTAAGAGCATACTGCTAAAATTCTTGTCAATTGTATGACAATTGCTGGCTCTATAACCAGATCTTTCTTACATAATACACTCTCCTGTTTTTGCAAAAAAAACTCAAGGAGCTTTAGAGGAAGAGCTGCAAACTCTTTTACTTAGATCTGCTTCCAAATGTGGGAGCCAGAAAGCTGCAGCTTCCTCCATCAGACTTCTGCACTGTTTTCCCAAGTTACCTTGTTGAGAAAAGCAACTTTTTTAGGAAAGGGATCCCTCACATAACATCAGAACACAAAGCAGCAGCAGCAGCACTTGTTCACAGAGTAAACACAACTCCTCAGCACTCACGGGGTAGCTTTAGGTGATGCATTTTTAAACAGCAAACAATTCCAGCACCTACCTTTTGCTTATTGTAATGTTTGTACATTCTTATACAATGCTCAATGATGAAGAGAACATAAATGCCTCCGAGTGCCAAGAGCCCTTTGAGCACGGGGTCGTTCTCCTCCAGAAAGCCCTCAGCGTGCGCGTGGCCGTGGCGGTGCGAGCGCCTGTGCTCGTGCACGTGCCCTTGGCCATGGTGGTGGCTGTGGTTGTGGCCTCCGTGGGACTGGTGGGAGAGACAACAGTGACACCGCTGGGGCAACCAGGACACTGAAATGGCGCCGGGCAAAAAACCACAACAGGAACCCCCACCCTTTCTTGGCTTTTCTTCACACTAACACATTTTGCCACAGGAGTTTTTCAATAGACTATTCAGTACCCTGATCAGTAAAAAAAAAAATTTCTCTGGGATTTTTTTTTTTTTTAGGGGGGGTAGATAATTTAATGGGTTGGACTCGATGATCTTGAAGGTTTTTTCCAACCTAGTAATTCTGTGATGCAGCTTCAGCTTTTCTCTCACGATGCTGAAGATGAGATTAGCACTCAGAAATATCATAAGGAATTACCAGTCTTACTCTCCCATTAGCAACCAAGCCTTATTATTTTTTTAACTATTACAGTCAGGCGCAGCCTAAATTCTGATCTGAAATATAAATTTAAAAACACCCTAAAACCACAAGAAAAAATGTGTATTAGAATTATACAAAGAAAACATGTAAATGTTACTCTTTGTGTGCTAAACAACTGACGTAACAAAATTTTAGAAAACATCTCCCCCTTTAAGAATTATAGTACACGGTCACTCATTAAAAACTGCTTACCTTTCTTGGGCAATTGCTTGATTCAGTATATTAGAAGCTACTTTCTCTCTCAAATCTAGTAACCCGGCAGGTTAATCCTCAGGAAATACTTTTAGGTGTTACTGATAACACAACTATCAGTAAACAAGACAGCAATACTGCTAATTTTAAAATACTCTTGTTGGGCTCGTGAGTGTTTTACAATAGCGTGACATCGGTTCAATAATGAATACACAACTACTTCTCCCCACCTTCATTTCAGAGAAACACATTTCTTTCCTTTCTGTCAGCAGAAAGTCTCCAACAGTGCTGGTGTCCCTCACAGCCAAGTCAATCTACAGGTGCATTAGTGAACATTTCCTTATTGACACAAACAATTTTTCGGAAATTTTAGACTCATTTACAATTAAGAATAAAAGAGATCATACTTACATGTGGCAAGAGATGGAGCAATGCATCTCCACTCATTGTTCCTACAGCCAGAGCTACCAAGAAAGTTAGAAGAAATTTGAAGCACCATTGGTTAATGATGGGAACCAAGATCACACCTAGCAAGGAAAGCAGGCTAATGACGGTGATAGAGATGATACCACAAAACCAGGCTGTGGGAAGAAATGAACACAGAAAGGTTATCAGAACAACACCTGGAAAACTTTTAAGGCTGATTAATGACTTTCAACTATCTCTTAAGAAGGTGACTTAAACTTAAGTTGTGCGATTGTTCATTCAAAAGGTGCTGAAAAATATAAAGGCAGTACTGAAGTCCACAGCAAAACCAAAAATACACAGGGTTATTCACAGCACAGTACAATATAGTGAGACATCAGAAGACAATTAGCTAAAAAGAGCCCGGCAATTCTTCCTGATTGCTACTTCCAGGCTTAGCTTTGTAACCCCTCATTGAAACAAAAAGTGAAAGGATTCATACAGGAACAAAACTATCTCTGCTACTTAACTTACGTGGGCTCTAGAAGCACTAATGTGTATGCAACAGTTGCTTTTAATACGGTTCTGATGCAAAATTTTTCTGGATTCTGTATTTCTCCCCATTTGGTGTCATGTATTTAGTTTGGCACTATTTATTTCACCTGGTGCTTTGAAGCATACACTTTTATTAATGAGAAGACTCAACCTTTGGCAGAGGAACTCTAAAATCAAATGCTACAAATAAGAACTTGAAAAGTTGAAAGCACTTGCTACCACCAAATAGCATTTATTTTTCCTGAGAATCTCTTCTGTTGCCATTAGAAGAAGAAGTGATAATGGGATGCGGAATACCGAACATATCCCTGTTAACTAGGGAAGATGTGAATTTCTTTATGATATTGAAAAGAAGGAATTATAGAAGAAACAGATCCTATAAAAGAGACACGGTTCTTTCAGTCAGTGTCTCACTCAAAGTATTTTCTTTAAGTTTTAGCACAAAGACTTTGATTTTCTCCAGAGGGTTTTTCCTAGCTCCACTTTTAATAAAAAATGTGTATCTACCACAATTAGCCAACTTCAATGTAAGTTGCAACTCCTGACTCATAACCACAAACATTTCCATGTTTCAGAGCACAATCCGATTTTCCTTACATCTGTGAGGGTCCACAAGTAGGGAAAAACATCTTGGAACATGGGACAGGATATGGGTGAGAGGAGAAGAAAAGAGGAATGAAAATGTCGTAGCTGCTCAGTGGCAACATCAGGGTGACACACCCAAGAATTCTGTCTGTCCCAAACCCACTAGGGAGCAGATTTATATGACTTTGCCAACAGAAGTGTGGCTGCTGCAGGCTCGGTCTGATTCAACACCAAAGCTCATAACATCTGCTACTTTAAATTTTATTTTGGGATATTCATTCTCATTAAGTCTGTGGCTGTCATTCCACAACACTGCATGAAAGGAACCATCCAACTGAAATGCAAGGCGTACGAGACCATGTCCACTGGGAGAAAATGACTGGAAAAAGCTTAAACGGTATGAGGTGTGCGTTGACAGACACGAGTACTGAGACCATAGAAAAAGAGAGCTGGTGATAAGGCAAAGTCTGCAGTCAGATGAGGAACTGAAAAACTGAGGTTGGAAAACAGGAATACAAAAGTAGGTCTAAAGTTGAGGCACGACCCCCACAACCAAAACACTGCCACAGCCTTGACTGATGCCCAGAGCACTTTAGCCATGTACCCTGGACCGACAGGCTCTGCTGAAAGCCCAGCACTCATGGAGCTGTTCCTCAGTGCTCAATCAAGCAGGCATGCACAAGCAGCCCAGATAAAAATGTCACAGCCATCGGGCAGGACACTGCCTCCAGGCTGGACACACTCTGGTGTTGAGTGCCAGGTTAGATGATCATGCCTTACATGGAGAAAAATGGAAAAGCTTAAGTTTCATCTGTCACAGCAGGTTTGGCAGATACACCTCTGAGGGGCAGGAATACTCCTATGGATGATACAGGACCTAAACACGGCATCATGATTAAGATAAGGCACATGAGATCAGAATAAGGAATCTGTGCCCCTCTCGGATCGAGCTCCGGGGAGCACTGGCATCTGCACAGGCAGAATTACAGCTTCTATCTGATCTGAGACACTGCTAATCAACAGCTCTAAGCTATCTCCATCTTTAAACAACACACTCCCTGTTTACTTGTATGACTTCTACTGCCTTCATTCATAGCAGGGTGTGCCTTTCCTTTTCAGTTCCTTCCAGTTTCGGGGCCTCAGTGGTAACAGTGCCCCTTCTTCCAGCAGGTACACTGTGAAAGCTCAGTTCTATGGATAAGCCCTTGAACATCCTCCATCAGAAGATGTCACAGAATTATCTGTAAATTACAGGAAGAAAACCCAACATGGCTTCTTAAGTTCCTGGCCATCAGTTAATTATATTACTTTGCTTTAGAAAACCACTGCAGTAGAGGTAACAGAAACCTCACAGGTTGGTATCAATGAACAGAAGCAACACTGGCCTGTTAAGATTGTTTGAAAGCTTTAACTAAAACTAAAGTAAATCACAGAAAGCTCATGTTTAAAAGTGACTGCCTCCTCCTAACTTTGGTGGATACTTCTATCTAAAAATGTTTATATCAGCTCAGGTGGGCACACGCTTTCATTTTAGTACAATCCTATCTACAGGTTAAGTTACTCTATGACATTTGCCCTACACCTCCCACAATTCCCAATTAGGAGTTGATATTTTTTGATCCACTTCCTTACATGAGAAGGAACAATTATTAGTACATCAACTGAAATCTTGCTATAATTAATACAAGAGAATGAAGAATGTTATGAAGAATGATTTCTCATTATCTAATCAAGCAGATCTGTTCTGCAGGTTTACTGTTTTGAGAGTTAGAACCCAAATTTTTACACCTAACTTGCAAAGGTATTATTTATACTCCAGGTATCAGATGCCATAAAACATGTTAAATGTTCACAATAAGCTTCACTAATTTTGCAAAATAAGTATCTTAAAATGTTAAAGGTCTTCAAGTTGAGTAATTGATGAGCTCCCTTTCTCATTACAGAGAAATAAAATGCAATCCTTTAAAGAGAAGCACTCATCTGTAGAAGCTTGCTAATTAAACTGGTTCAAAGCAGTTTAAAACATGACAGTTTTGTATAGGGTTTCAACATTTTAATTGGCAGAAAATGCTTAGAGCTGCTCTAGCAACACTCTTGGTAATAAGGCAGGGGTCAGCTCTCACTACACCGAGACCACACCACAAAGCAATTTGCTGTTGTACAAAACACCCACTGTATCTGCTCTAGAGCAATCTCTGAACAGCTAACAAGACAGCAGATGTATCACTAGAGGAGATTTATCTATAAGAAGTTAATTATTTTAATGACTCCGGAATTGTTAAGAAAGATAACCAGCAATGCATTCTTCCAAAGAGTTATTGACATCTATGAGAATGCAGTTATTTCAAGCTTTATTTCTGATGATTCACCTATGTACTAATCAACATTCACATCACCAACACTTTTATTTTCAAAATGCAGATATTATATCCAATATTTTTTAGATTTTTTAATGTCTTATACAACTAAACATCAACAATTTCATTATAATTTATGAAAGATAGCAGTGGCAAACATGTGTTTGAAAAGTATATTTCGTTATGAAATCACAACAATGGGTTCTACCCTTAAAGCAACTGCTTTAACAGTAATAAAAATATTTAAACTTAGAACTATGGTGATAAGAAGTCTACTCAGTTTTACTCCAGGTACACACAAAAAAAATTAAAACTGGCAACAGTAGAATTTGATGGAACACTTTTCATGTGCTTAGAGAGAAATAGTCAGAAAAGGGAAGTGTCAGAAATGTCAATTTATTGCTCTTGTACTTGCTTATGTCTATTTTTAAAGTTCACTAAAAATTCTGCCTGTCAATTCTACAGATTTGTATTACTGCTAAAATATAAAACCAGTAAGACCTAAAATCTTATTTCCCAGTGAATGAACTGCGATGAAACTGTTGTTCTCTATTCCTGAACGAGTAGGTCCAGTCAAATTTATTAAGAAATGTAAGGCCAAAATAACATTGCAACTTTCCAACTTTGAGATAAACATATGGACTACCTCAGCCCCACTAAGAAAAAAAGACACCTACCTGATGCACCTATTTTATCTTTATTCTCAACTGATGCATTTTTATTTCTTGTAAAATCTTCCAGCTCATCATAATGTACAATACAAAGTCTTCTCTCAATCTGGTAGAGCAAAGCAGGACACATGTACACGAAGAGCTCAGGAGATATTGGAGAGCTGGCTTCCAGACCATAGTACCGTAGCAGCTGTGTAGCATTTAAGCACTGCAAGCAAATTGTACAAACAAAAATTAAATATAAAATTAAGCAAAATTAAATATAAAAGCATCTATTTTCACTTATGAGAAATGCATGATATTATTTAAGAGCACAGACAAAGCAGAAACTTTGGTCCAAATGTTCCACCAGTGCTAAAACATGTCTTAAACTGATCTAAGTGGTTTATGAGAAAGTAAAGTAGTAGTAAAGAAACAGTAAAAATATCTGTGCTGCAAATTCAAGTCTTCTAACACCTACGTAACTTTTGACAAATGTCAGTGAAAAGCAGTTTCTGTATTCTTTACACAGTGCAAGCAATGAAGAAAGAGCAACAGGTGAGGAGTGAAAAAGTGCAAATCCAAAATAGACTTTTCAACACTTCTATTTACCTACAACTTTCTGTTTTCAGTTTCACTTTTTAATACAGTTTGAAACCTTGAACTCAGCACTCCCTCCATCCTTCTAGTTTAAAGTTATGACTTTACCGGGTCCTGCATCTGTAGTTAATGGTAACGGGAAAGGGATTTATGGTGCTGTCAGAAATAATGGATGCTGAAGGACAAAACAGAAGAACTTCCACCGAGCACAGTGCTACTGAAGCTACACCTGCAATTGCTTCTTAATCTCTTAGGACAAAGATATCATAAGTGTGTCGAAAAGATGCAGGTATCTTAGGAAAGAGTGCCGGTGCAGTTTTCAAAAATGTTAATGCTCTCAGACTCAGAAAGGAGTCCAAAATAGGTGTGTGTGGGGGCAGTATTTTGGAATATTGGGAAGGGTAAAACCTCACCTGTAAGCAGGGTATCTCAGAAAGCTTTACGGATCAATTTCATACAGATCAATAGGGACGACAATGGGTCTCTGAGAAAGGATGGGTTTTGAGCACGTAGAAAAGACAACTCATAAAGTGAGCTCTGAACTGTGGCAGTGACCTCTGGTACTGTCACTCTGCTTACCTGTACTCCACTACGGTCCCAAACTTGCCTCTCTGTTATTTGTGGGCATGCACCTTCAATTATCATGTGACAGCACTGAAAGTCAACGTACCAGCTCTGCATTTCACACTCACCTCTTCATGCTTGTGCTCGTCCTCACTGTGATCCTTGTGACCCCGTGCCGCAGGAAGAGCGTGTTTCCTCACGCTGATCTGCTTGTGCGAGGCCTCTCGCTTGCTGGTGTGGCGGTGCCCGGCGGCACCTCCCAAAGAGCCATCCTGGTGTCCGTGGCCGGCAGAGCGGTCACCGCCGTGCTCGTGGTGGTGCGCGTGCAAGTGAGAAGCATCGTGGACGTGGTCGTGTTTGTGAACACGATTGTGCTCGTACTGATCGCCGGGATCGTGCTCCGAGGCATAATCCCACGTGGCGTCTCCAGACGTCTCGCTGATCTTCTTCTGCTTCTTCTTCTGCTTGCGCTGTTTGCGTTCGGGCTGATCCTGGGTGGTGTTTGTCTCCGTGGAAGGCTCGTGGCTCTGCTCGGCGTGCTCCCCGTGGCTGGCGGGATCGTTGCGCGAGTGGCGCGTGCCGTTGTGCTCGTGCCGGTGCGGGCGCGAGTGGTGGTGGTGGTGGTGGCGGCGGCTTTGGTTATGAACGTGTTTGCCATCCTCCTTCACCGAGGGCACCGCCGCCGCGTCTCTCTCGGCGTCACATTTGTGATTTCTCTTTGCAGACACGCCGACCGTGGTCTGGTTTTCTGAATCTGAGTGGCTGTGAGCATGGTTATGAGGATGAAAATGCTTTCCGTCCTGTACTTCCAAAGCATACAAATGAGAAACATGATCGTGGCCAATATCATCATGATTTATCATCACTACTTTTACCTCTCCCAAACCAAGGCTTATTAACAGTTTTTCCAGGCCAAAAAAAGATAATCTTCCATTTTCACCGTAGCGATCAAAAATCTTTTCAATGTAGTATTTTTGCTCATTTTCTGCTTCCAACGTTGAAAATTTACTGGGCATAGATTCTGTTCCTCCATTCTGGAAGTATGATTCATTTGAGATCTGATAGTCATTATGGTCGTGTACACGATCCTTTTTGGGACCATTGTTATGTCCATCTCCATGGCAATGATTGCACTGATGAAAAATAAATGTCAGCAAACAAATGATGCAAAATTTTGTGTGCATGTGTACCTTCATCTCTGTTTCCTACAAGAAACACAAAGGGAAACACTTAGCTGTAAAAGCAATCTCAATGTCAATTTATATGGTGTATCAGCTTGGTACTTATGCCAACTGAATCACTCAGAACATTTTAGATATTGGCAATAAAAGAATAGCAATTGTAGTACTTTTCTGTACTTTCTCAGTACGACTGCAGAAGTTGTATTAATGTACTTTTCTTGTCCATCAGTTAAGACAGATTCTCTAATTTTGGAGAGGCGGTTTTACAAACTATACCTACAGGAGGCGATGATAAGAAAAAGATTAACAACATTTACAGTCAGTCATATCAGAAAATTATTGTGCATATTTTCAGAGACATCTATACTTATGATATTGAAAATTTTGATAAAACACAAGCAACAGAAAAATGAAAATTATTTTTAAATAACGATGCTGTATTTTCCTGTATACAGGGGTGACATGCAGGTAATACACCTGAAAACCCACACACCATTTGCTCTTTTTTGTGCTGCTTTTTCAAGCCCAGTACCAATGTAAAAGTAAGTTGTCATTAAGCAACTTCAATGTATATTGCTTAAATGTTCGTAGTTTTAGTACTTTTCACTTACATTGGTTAACTGACTTCAAAGATCTAGGTGGACATCCATTTAAAAGTAAGGTTATACGGAAAACACCTGCTTATGCAACTCAAAAAATACTGTTGCTGCTGACAACTGTCGAGCTGAAAGCAGTTAGTGCTGATTTTTAAAAATTATCTCATTGAGACAATGCGCTTTTCAATTCAGCGTTGCATGGAAAAAAATTTACAATTCAACACCAGGTTATGAATAAGACACCGCAAAATCTTATCTTGAAAACAATTCCCCATTTTACACTGCTGCAAAGGCAAGGATGTAAGGGAGAGGAAACAGGCCAGCTGTGCTTTAAGCTCTTAACACTGCCAGTGGTTTTAACTGCTGATGTGCACCTTGACTCAAGCTGCCCCTGGCCCCATGTTCCCAGACATGAGTGACCTGCTCGGCGAGTCCTGAAATGCCACTGACTCCCACAGGAGACAGGAGAAATTTGGTTGTTCTTCCCAAGCCCCCCCAGCTGCTCACTAAAATGTGCTTTGTGAAACCAGCCAGGAAAGTGCTCTGCAGCAAACCACAAACATTTGAAGTCCAGCTTACATTCCCAAAATACCAGTTTGCTCTTTGGTTTCTTAACACTTGTAACCACATTACTGTGCACACACACAGACACACACACACACACACACACAAAGTCCACTGGAAGCTCCTGTACTTGTAACAGGTTGGCAGAGAAAAGGAAGGAGCTGCCTTCGTTTGCCACTTTGTATGGCAAACAAATGTGTCAACAGAGAAGACTGGGGAAAAACCTTTCTCCTGTTAACCTTTACAAATCCAAAATATGAAAATTCATCTTTCACTGGAGCTTCAAAAATGTACAAAATTTTCTTAAAAAGCAAAACTCCATTTTGCAATGCAGTTCTATTTAAAAATATATGCCCATAAGAGTATCTGTCAAATGGAGGCATCTGCATCAAAAATTATTCCACAGACATCAGATAAGTCAATGGCTACTCACTGTACATTAGTGGTTTATTTTTATAAACAACTATTCAATCATCAGCCTGGAATGACCGTGGTTTGTCTCCAGTTCAATCCCCTACATTCCAGTTACTGATTTCAGGGCTGTGATCAACTTTTTCAAGTAGTTCAGTATGCTAAGTTAATCTCCAAAATTTACTAAAATATTATTTTTATATATTTATATATATATAGAGTAATACTACTTTTGTAGGTAAGACAATTTTTCTCCCCCTTTGCCACATAATGGTAATACAACCAGAACAAGCAAAGTTAAATTATTCTCATTTAAACAAGCATGATCCAGACTAAAATATCTCTACCAGGAAATTCATGACTAAAGCATGCTCATAATCCTTTTCACAACCTCATGATCTTTTCCATGTGACTGTCTCATACAATACTACTAATACATTACTTGGAAACTTTAGTCATGCATCTCTAATTGTGGTGTTTAGCTTTGAATGGTACCTTTTCTCCATGCCCTAGTGGTTAAAATAGTTTGTAACCTATGACTGTGATTCATTGCTGAAAAACAAGAGCTGAGCAGTATCAGACCAATTTCAAAATCAGTTACTTGTCTGTTTTCAGTTAAAACAGTAAATAACCCTAGCACGCTATTTTTGATCTTCTATTGTATAATAATATTCTGTATTGTAAATCTGGTTGAGGAACAGATACTTAAAAAACAAATGCACCCATAATAAAAAGTTTCCAAAAGAACAACCAGAAATAATAAATTCTTTATTTCTTTTTAAACGAGCTTCGTTGTTCTCTAGGCAATTGTAAATAGCTGTCATGTTTAGCCTGTCAGGCGGCACTCATATGTGTATAATACTGGAAAGCTGAAGTCCAAGTTCTACACACTTCAGTGGCACAAAATTGTATATAGCTGATCTCATTATAGGAACATTAAGACTTTCAAATCCCCTCAAGAGAATATGCAAGGGCAGCCTGAGGACACAGCTACACCAAAGTTAAAAGAGATTCTGCCTATTACTGCTGTCAGCCTTTGCCTAATTGCGTTCACTCGTTTGATTCCCCGCTGCCTCCCCTCCACAGCTCCTGGGGCCATCCCGGGCAGACAGGACGGAACAAACTCCAAGCCGTGGGTCTGTAAGAAACTACAGCACCCGTGAAGGGCAGGGCTGAAATAACAGCACCTGCTACACTTCCCTGAGCTGCAGCAAGAACCAGCCGAGTCATTCCTGACACCGCAGGCAGCGGCGCAAGCCCACCGCAAGCCAAGCTCCAAAATTAGAACGTGCACATTTGCAGGGGCAAAGATGAAGAGTATCCCACCCAGAGGGCATTTCAGAAAGGGACATGATGCTGCCCAGGGCACCCCATCCCCTCCCCACACAGCAGCGCTAGAGATCATTCCCAGCAAACTGAGAACTGATCGCACATCCACACACGCAGGGGCTTCAGGTGAAAGCACCTGGGCAGGGCATAAGCACGGCTGCCTTCTCTGCGTGGAAAACTCAGCCCATCTCTGTGCAAACCATGGTCTGCCTAGAGTGTTTCAGCTACTAAAGGGAAGGCACCTGTGATCAGAGCTCGGTTTGGTTTTGTTCATTTTCAAAATATTTTTTTCATTCAATTTCCCTTGGATTTCTGATATTTATCTACAGTGCTATTTCAACTGTTCTTATATAGTACTTTATGCCTTAAAGCCTGGAATATGAACATAATTTGTTCAAGAGGACATCTTTGTTTATTTATCAACTGTTTCACTGAGACTAGAGAACTAGTTCAAGAGTTAGGCTTTACTTAAAACAAGCTTGGATTCAAATAATGTGGTTGTACAAAATTCAACCTGAAATGAAAGCCACATCTGTTATTCCAGCATTTGCAGCCCACGTAGTACAGCGTTTTTTCAGTGTACAATGCTGACTAGAATATTTTAAGTGCCCAACTTTCTTCCCCCTAACCCTTTTTCTTGTCTACTCCCAACAATTTTAATAACCTGAAATATTTGTAATATAAATGCACTGATCTCTTCCCTTCCCACGCTCCTTCCCAAGTAATTTCAGTTTCACTCACTGGCTGTTCAACTTGCTTATCCTTGTTTCCTCTGAAGAACGTTCTGCTCATCTACAAAAACCATTTTTGATTCCTCTGAGTTACTCAGCTTGAATGCCACAGAGAGTAAAGTGCCTTAGCAAGATTTTATGGGCAGCTACGAGTTCCACACCAGACACATGCTCCAGCTAAGGCAAGACAGAACCCAGAGAGGCAAGAGATGCTAAAAATAAGGACAAAGCAGTATTCTTACCAAACTAAGGCATTCTTGCTGTGAGACAGGGCAAGTACAGCACCTGACAGTTCACTAGATTCACTTCATAGTTTATTTCTCTTAAGAACTTCTCAGAGTAACAGTTCTATGAGAAATGCCAATTTTTTAAAAGGAGAAATATTTCTTGAAAGAATTATTGACTACACAAAGATAGCTTTTCTTACAAGTCCAAATACTGAAATTTAATTTCTTTTCTATACTGCAGGTATTCACTCCAATGCACATACAGGAGAGATGCATGCAGCTTCCTCCCATCCTGAATTGTGCAATACTTCATACAAATAGTTGGTAAAAAAAAAAAAAGCTGGAATCTGAAAATCCAAATGAACCTACTCTACATTTTAAAAATTTCACATTTTAAACAAATACTAGAACACAAAATCATATAAATCTAGCACACATTTTTAAGATAAGCTTTCCAAAAAGAAATAAATGTGAAATTAATAGTTTGTTTTTACTGAAAGACATTTTAAGAAAGCCCTAAACCCCTTTTAACTAAATAATAACAACCTATTTTTATCAGTTTTAAGCCAACATTAGCTTCTACCAACGGAAATAAGAAAACATGCTACACAGACCAATAGTTAGAATTAACCATTTCTAACTTTAGCTCTCACCCATCTCCTGTATTTTCTTCCTTCTTCAATTTCAGTGAAACAGGTTTGTGGATTTCAGTAAAACTCATTCATTTGAAAATCTATAGCCCAGTAGGAGGGGCACTTTGTAAGAACAGACCATTAACTAATTGATCCAAGCCCTGTTTGCTAAGTTAATACCAGATAAGACTTAAAGAGTACAGAAAGCATTTATGCATAACTGAACACACCATGAATACTTCCTAAAAATCTGAACTGTGAAGTATTTGAAAAGCCAAGTCCCAAGCGTAATAAAATGATCCTGAACTAATACAGTAGCAATCTACCAGCTCAGTTATCCAGAAAGGAGCATCTGTTTTGAACATAAAAAAACTGGACAGCCTTTTTCAAAGGGTCAGTTACTTGAAATAAATTGCTGAGTACAGGATCCTTCTCAGAGCTCAAAAGAATATAAAAACTTCAGAATACTTGGATGTTCTATAAGTACTAGTTCTGCTAACCAAGAATTAATTTGCAGCTTTTCATATATAAATTGGACGTAGTCCATGAAGCACCTCTTAATGCACAGAATTTATAACAGAGCTAATTTGCTTTTGTGCCAATATTCTCTATTGAATATACTGTTCAATTAGATCCTATTAAGATACCAACAAGTGCTTGTAAGATTGAAATATCTGAAAAGATTAATCAGTTACAGCTGCATTTTAATATTTCATTTTTCTTCTGAAAGTAAGCAAATTGTTTTGGTTATAACCAAGGCTTAAGTTAATAAATATCTTAAGATGGTGCTGCACTTAAAGCAGCAGTGCTGCCCTCCCCCACTGCTTCCCTCTCTCATTCCCATTCTCACAAAACCATCTTTGGATACCAGCACATTTGTTTGCTGATCTGTTCACTGTGCAGCTGTACAACTAGATTCTGCTGAAAAATAGCCTAGAAAAAAAAAAATTATTTTCAAGACAGATTACTTTTCCTATCTGGCTCACTGTGCAGCTGCACAAACACCACAGTCCACACAAATAAGAGCCACCCGGCTTTAGGTGGGAACACCAGCTACTGATCTGGTTGTTCTGCAGTCTAACAGAATATTTTGATAGAGCACAAATAAAACAACTGGCCACCTCAAAATGGACTCAAATTATATTTCCTGTTGAAAGCCATTTGAAAATAATTTCTCCCACTTTCCCTTCAGAACAGAATATAACAATTATTTCTAATAAAGTGCTAAAACCACTTGCAGTTTTTTTATTGTTCTTATAGTTTACATCACTATAACTATTTCATCCTTGCACTACATTGTAATACTTGTGGTATGTTAGAAGGCATTAAAGGCACATCCTTGATGAGAGTTTAATATTTACATCATTCTAATGAAGGCCTCTCCATCACGGCTACAATCCAAGAAGGAATCATGCATGCCCACTGCTAAGCCAATGATTTCTCTCATTTGAAAAAACCCAGAAAAATAAATGTAGAAAAGCTGTCAATTATGGAAGTCCACTTAAACATGAGATTTACATATGCTATGCCAAATTAGTGCTCGAGTGTGAAGGCCACTCCTAGAATGAAGAGCTTTCAAATTATACGCCATTGAATCAAACCTGTATTTTTAAACAAGAGATTTAGTTAATAAACCAACATCACAGACTTTCAGAAGGTGCTCTGCAACACGCCACTCCAATTCTTCTTAGCAAAGTTACTCAGTCAAGAGAACAAACCAGGGGAACTGCTACTCACAGACAGCAGGCAGCTACCGGCACAGTGACATCTTGAATTAGTGAGCACCCAGATGTGTCTTTGTTCAGCAGTTGTGGGAGACAGAGGAGTTTGTGGAGACATCTTGGCACATTCAGAAGTAACACTTAACCGGTCTGACACAGGACATAAAATAGTTGCACATATTGTAACAGGCAAATCCACCAAGGAAATGCCCAGCTGAAGCAATAAGTGTTATTTTCACCACATTGCAGGTGAGACCTCAACAGAATTTATGCCATTTCCCAGCCATCATTTATTTTAACCAAGATTACTCTGAAAGATATACCTGGCTACTCATTACAGGTTTCTGTGGTGATGGAGGCAACCATTCAAACTGCTACAAATACCAACTGGCTTTGAAAATCACTCACAACAAACTACAAACCTTTCTTAGCAAGGTATTAACTTGGAAGTGACACAAGTCTAAGGTGAAATGATGAAAATATAGTATTTAATACCCAACATTACTCTTGGTGCAAGATTAGAGACAGAAGGGGGGCAAGGGAACACAGTATTAGTGGTAGTACGTGAGACAGAAATGTCAAGGGTCTGGCACTGCTTGTTGTCAAGGGATGTAAAACTGAAGCAAACTGCAACTGCATGTCCAGAATAAAAAACTACAGAGCACATCAGGCATCATTTTGGTATCCCACTATTATTCAAATCACTGCTTGACTGAATGCAAGACTCCTGTATGACACTTCTCATAGGACATGGGCAAAACTCAGCAAAAAATGTGGCATTTTCCCATGGTTGATAAACATTCCCTTTACATGTAAACAATGTACTCCTCTAGGTGTTTCACTTTGAGAATATTTTGCTTATAAAATATAATTAATGGTTTGTCTTCGCAGATTTACTGTTAACAATTAAGCTATAGTTACAGAGAAAATTCCAGTAAGTTAGTTTATTTATAGAAACTCTTGGAATTTTCCACAATTAAGTGGCAATTTGCCTTTTTCAACTTTATTCCTGTTTTAAGAACTTAACAACAGTACAACTCAAGGCAAAGCATCATCTTCAAAGACTGGGAAAGCATTTTACATCACTCAGGGTAACTGTTTACTGCAATTAATTTCAATCACAAAGCTTGATACAAGGGAAACAATAATAATTTGCAATACTTGCTGCATTGTTATTAAAGCATCTCATCTTCATCTGTTTTTCTAAGAGTCAGCATTAACCCCTCACATTCCTCTCCCTACTACTGAACATACAGGGTTAACAAAAGACAGTATAAGAATTTTTGCCTAAAGCCACCAAAAATGAACTTCTGAAGCTTGTATCACACCCTGCAAGACACAGACACATAAATTTAGACTACACGCTTAAAAAACTCAATCTGTTATCTGGAGTACAAAGACAGCAACTCAGTGAAAAGACAGCTAGTAATGGGCATACTACAAGGAAAAGCAAAACTTAGTGTATAGATCCTGCTGCAGCTACTGTGCATTTATTTACAGAATGTATGGTTGGGGAGCAAGTGGACCCTGCTAATACAAGGCAAGGCCTCTGCTGGACAATTGCCTCAAAGCACAATTCAGAACAGCGAAGATGGAAATCTATCCTGCTTATGTATTGTAACCAATAAATAGGACTATTTTATATTTAGCATAAAAGCTTAGTAATGCAAGGTGACCATGTTATTTGCACTGTAGCCAAATAGCATTTCTTAAGTTTTAATGTATGCTAGTACAGTTTGAAATTGTACTTTTTGACTGAGATACTATCTTCTAGAGACAGATGTTTAGGTCAGCACAACAAAATGCTTCTATATTCTGCAAACAGCATCAGACAATACATCTGGCCTATATGATCCCGTTTGCATTTCATGGAATGAGAATGCTAATCAGGGTAGTGGAGCCCTGGTGAAAAGAGGTTTTCTTTGGACAGAAATGGTTACAGAAATTGCACAGAGCCCTGAGAAGTAATGAAACATCATGTGAAACACACTGCAATCTTCCACTTGACACTGAAGTTTTTCTGGACTGCTCTTTACAAGATATGAATGAATATGAAGGAAGCAGGACTGAGAGGCAGCCCTGGCTCACTGCTCCCCCTTGCAGGAACACTCACTTGGGTCAGTTCAAGTGGAATTGAACTCAACTGCCAGCTGCACAAATGACATATGGCTACCACGAACGATCTGAGATGGAATTCAGTGCTACTCAATCCTATTAAAAATGCAAATCAGTATTAACAAAGACATTACTTAAAAAAAATCACAAAATTAACCACGTTGAACAATGTTTACTCAAAGACACTACCTTGAAGATTACATGTATTTTTCCTTTGTTTTTCTTTGATGCTCTCATCTCAGTATGGATGAATGCTATTATCAGCAATTAACTTGCTTAAAGAATAACTATTTATAGATATCAAAGAAATTTATAGCTATCACCAGCTGTAAATAATTTATAATTTACAGTTATCTTTGAGAATTCAAGGTATTATTTTTGTTCATAAATAAAAATCACCCTAAAGAGCTATTTATGGATGTGGGGCAAGTCAGGTAATCTAGAGATCTGCATCTTTTTATATAAATTGTATGGCAACACCTGCCTGGAATTCATGTTGGGTTGTAGTGGTCTTTATTAGGAGCTGCAACGGGTCATTATTTCTAAAGCATTTATGACCTGCATGCAGAAATACTGCACAAAGTGTCTGTTTATTGTATTTACAATTGATGCAAATTCTGCATAAAACTTCTTCCATACGTTCTTAACCTGAAAAGCATGTTATTCCAGATGTATTTTATCTTATCTAACCAACCATGACAGAGATTGATAACTTTCAGACATGATCAGTTATACATCAGCTTCCATTATTACAAAGACTTTCTCCCAAATCACATTGGTTTAGCCACCTCAGTGACTTCAGAACTGTGTTTATTACTTAAGATATTATTCAGATTTACTCATACTCATTCAGAACTGTGCTTATCACTTAAGCACCAAATTGAATGCTCAGTGAATTTTCTGTACCTCTTAACAGCCCAGAAACTCTCTCTCTCTCTCTAATGTCCTCTGTTAATATTCCACATGTTGTATAGACACACTACTTTAATAGTGACTTGAGACTCTCAAAACAGAACAAAAATAGGGGCAGGTTTCTCCATGAGGCTAGAGGAAAGGTGACAGCCAGATGAGAACGAAGCTCCTGGGTCACTGAGAGAGAAAGGACAACAGCTGAGTCATTCCTCGTCTGCAGCAGCGGAAAAAGCGGCCAGGAAATGGAAAGAGAGATGAGGCAGCACAATGTGACAGAAGAGAACATTTCCAGTCTAATGAATCCTGTCCCCCAGCATGGGTACAACATCCTACATGCAATTCCAACATCCCCTTTTTCTCAGAAGTTTCTGAGACTGACATCAGCAAACCATCTTCCAGGTCTTTTATGCCGCTTTCCAGCTTTCTGGGCATTAGTGCAAAGTCTGTACAGGTTTTATCACACGAGGTAACAAAAGTGACTTCAAGCAACTATTTTTTAACTTCTTTACTCTTTGGGTTTTTATTACATGCAAAAAGCCCAGAGCAATGGCACTGATTCAGTAATGCTAAAATACTGTGAACAGGGGGACTGACGCAGCACATACCTTTCTCTCCTCTAGGAGGTTACACCGTGGCAGGACATGGTTTCCAGCATTTCAATCAGTTTTTGAAACTTAGGAAAAAAACCTGATTTTATTAGCTTTGCCTGATTGGTACACGTTACCTTACCAGACCTTATTAGGTGTATTTCAAGTAATAGCTCAGCTGTAATTAAAGAATGACATAAGAGCAGTCTTAATTCTTCCTGCATTAAGTGTTACTTCAGGCCTTTATCGGCAAGACAAAATTACTAGTTTAATTTAGGTAACTTCAGTAGCCCACCCCCAAAGATAATACTTCTCAGATGACAAAACTGTTATAAATAATTGCTATCTAAATTAAGTTGGACTCCCACAGTAAACCAGGAAGTTATAGAGATTTTTCTTCACATTAGAATAGAAATTGCTTCCCGAGAGGCATGAATTCTCCATATTCACAGAACTCACCCTGCGCCTAAAGCTCAATGAAAGCATACCTGCCCAAGGAACAGAACTGCATTAACCTTTCCTTCTCTCAAACTTCTACAGCCATTAAAAAATGTGTTACATAAAGTCAAGATACATTTGACAATTCTGAAAACACCCTAAAAAATAATGTGCTATGAAATACCAAGTGTTCTGACATCTCTGCTTGTTGAACTGAGAGGAAAATGGAATGAGATTTTCTTGCTCTGGTATTGTTTTCATTGCTGACACGTTTGTCCATGCCTCCTACTGTCTCTTAGAGTTTGTACAGACGCCGCTGTCCTTCCACCAAGTTTTGCTACAGTAAAGGACCAGATTGTAACTTACAGGAAAATCTTCATGGAGTTTGGCTTTTAAGTAGCTTGTGTAATTTTAATCAGCAGTTCCATCTGATGAAAACACATAAATGTTCTCAAACTGATTTACTTTATCACTGATTGATCAAGTGCCCATCACACATTCAAAACAAACTTCCACTTCCATGAAACTGAGAGAGACAGGAATAAATCTTTACAATAGGCACAGTCATGATCAAACACCATTGAAACTGGACAGCCAAGGCAAACAAGTCCAAACACACTTCCTTTAGGACTATATACAAGCACAAAGTCCATGTGATCTGGGCACTAACTTAAAAAGTCTCTTCAGACTTGAATCAGTCATTGCTTTGCAGAAAATGTATTACGCATTATGAATGAATAGATAAATTATAGTTGCTTGACTGACTTAGTGAAGACCAGGAAGAAAACCCATGCCATGTGGGATATATTAATTCTGCCATATGCGTATATTTATCTCCCTTGTGCAAAGCAAAGTAATGATGGTCACCATGTGCTTTTTCACATCAAGTAAGCTTTCTAGAACATGTCTGAATTACCCTGATGATCCAGTTTCATGAAATTATTTTCTTGCAATGGGAAAAACATCCATTAAGGCAAAGCCTGTGATCACAACTCTGCTGCAATTGCACGTTTTGACTGACAGGACAGATGCTGCAAACTTAATACCTGGGTTTTATGTAAACCAACCTGGAAAGCAAAAAGACCCACACAAATATTAACCGAAACAAAGCTCTTTGCTTTGGAAAACTTGCTTGGTTTTTCAAGGTAGACAATCTCCAGTCATACTGCCTATTCCAGATAGGAATAACCCCTTTACACCCACCAATGGACACAAATGGAATGCCCATATGGAACTGCCACCATTGATCTCATCAAACACAATTAATTCACAGTCTGCCTCTCTATCCATCTAGGCCTTATTCTCCTTTAAAAAGAGATTGCATGGCTGCATACCTTTTTTCTCCGAAGTATGAGTTAAAAGCAATTTAAAATTAAGAATGCTGCAGGACACCACCACTACTAATTCTACTTTAACCATTAATTTAGCACAATTCACAATAGTGACACTGGTCCATGTTCTTGGGAACGAACCAGAGCTTTTCCCAGTTATTGTTGTGCATTAACTTGCCAGACTATTAGCCTATAGAGTAACCATTAGCCTCTCACTTTGGAGTTGCACAGTGTGCCTCACTCTGAATTCCTACTTCGCTGCACATCTGAAGCAAAGCACATTGCTCAGCGAAGGAAATCAGAGTGTAAATTCTCTGTTAAAGTCGAATTTAAAAAATCTCGCAAGACAGCTTTTAAATACAGGAAGTTTTCTATTTTTATGTCACTGTGTCAGTTACCACTACCCAAAGGGATACACGAACATACCCGCTGCAACATGCCAGGAATTACTTTAGTTAACTAGATGACAACTGCTTCCGCTCGTCTGAAAACTAACCAGGTCTTCCAGTGTGCATTTCTCAGCTCTGTATCAGGCTCGAGGTTATCACAGGTTCCCTTGGTGTTACGGTACAAGATCCTACCTTAATAAAAAAAAAAAATTATGATTGCTACTTACATACAGCATTAGGAACACTACAAACCAGAAGTATTTCTACTCAGGCAACTCTTGCTCAGTTTTAACAGCTAGCAAGCACGAACACTGCTACAGAGAGGCCCAAAAACGACAAAGATAGGTAGAAATTTTAAACAGCAATTTTATTCCGCAGCTTCAACGTTAAGTATCTCCAAAGGATGCAGCGTAAGCAGCAGAGGTGGTTGAGAGCGGGAATCAGTGTTTTTGGCTCATCGTTTCTGTGTCTGTACAGTACAGCGACAAAGCCCCCCGACCCTTCGGCCCTCTCCCTTAAGGTAACGTGCAGGTTACAGCCCGAGTGATTTTTCCGCATCTTGTTAACGCTAAATCCCAACCGTAAGCCCGGCAAGATTTATTCCCGCGGCTGGTTCATCATCCACCGCCCCGGCACTGCCCCCCGACCCCGCCGAGTGCGGCGGGGTCCCCGGCGGAGCCCGCACGGCCGCCCCGGGCGGGCAGGGCCGGCACCTTCCAGCGCACCCGCGGCCTC
>VWZN01010524.1:406084-422551 GCA_013396955.1 Regulus satrapa | reverse complement strand
AACCCCGTTTATTGAACTGCGGAAACTCCTGTGGGGCTAACGCCACCGAAGCCTGTTCGGGCAGTAAACGTCCCCCCCACCGTGTTCTCGTCGGGACACGCTTCTTTCTAGGACAACTACAGCCCTAAATAAAGCCCCCAAACCAGACCTTAGGTAAACGAAAACCCTCGCAGACTCAACGCCGAGGATCAGGGGACGTTTTGGTTTATAACGTAAGACCTGCAATATAGTGGAGTCTTTCACAACAAATCATATTTTAAAATAGACAAGCATGTTTTGTAATGGTTATTTATAGAAAGCACGTTCAAAGGCTGAACCGCAGTTATAGGAACGTTTCAGATAAGTTTTAGGCTGTTTAATTTTTCTCTTGGAGAAATTTGCATACAATTTTCATTACGGTGTCCTTCAAAAATAACTAATGTTTCCATTCCAGGGTTCAATTAAGAAAAAGCCTGCTGTGTATCTAGAATATGTGTCTACAACGCAGACCGACCTTCCCTGTGTTTATTAAGGGTGCACACATTTTTCTTTTAGATTCTTATCTTAAGGAATTGAACTAACCTAATTATTTCTAAAAATGCTTCCTTGTTAAACTGGGTAATTCGCACCAGCACTACCTTCAGTCTGGCCTGGCAGAGCCAGAGTCCTACCCTCGCCTGTCCTAGTCCTGTGTGAAGTCCAGGGCATTCCCCCATGGTTATCCACCCCAAAAGCCTCCCAAAGTTACAGGATTTTTGCTTGGTGATGTGTAAAGGATTACTTCTATTTAGCAGCAAAAAGGAAGTTGTTACCTGTAAGAGTTCCAAAACCACGTAAGCATTAAACTGAAGTCATGGTGCAAGAGAAAAACAGGGTAAACTTTTCTAGAGATGATAAACGTCCATTCTGATGCTGGTACTGTAGCAAAGACATGCAGACCTCTCAAATTACCTAAGACCACATCAGCTGTGTGCATTACACCACGCCGTTTTTTTAGTAGGTGATGCTGAATCTTTTCTGAACTTTTCCCTTTATTCTGTTACTTACCTGTGAAATTCATGTCTCGCTGTCAGAATTTATAATTTCATGTCTCCTCCAACATATTTTTCTCTCTTTAGTATTTATTTTTGGGGAAAAAGACCAAGACAATCCCTCCCTCATTTTTTTTGCTATATGTCTTACCATCACTGTAGTACAAACCACACTAGTCCAAAGTCAGGAGCTCACATCAAGTTTTAGGGACTGTTATCAAGTGATTATAGGTAGTTTACCAAACCTCTGCACCAGATCATTTTATGTGTTGATTTGAATGATTTTTACCTTGAGGCAGGCCCCTTATCCTTCAGAATTTTAGCACAGTAAATAATATACAGATCTGATTATGACGTTGGTTATTAAACATTTGTCACAATGCCACTGTTGATCACTAGACGTGACTGATTTGTATTGCCGTTTGCTCTAGAAATATATCCACCAAGTGGTTAAAAAAAAAAAAAAAGTTTTTCATCAGAGTTTATTCAGAAGCAGTTGTACTCAGTAATAAATAGAGCATATGGGGCTTGTTAGCTTTTCTGAGTAAAATTCAAATAATGTCAAATCTCCTTAAAAAAAAAAAAAATTCTAATAAAATGAAATGCTCATGCTACCCAGTGGCTTTCCAGAAACTCACCCAGCCAAGGTGCACCAATAAATAGATCTCTGTTAGTGGGTTCTCCTCCCCTCCAGCTGTTACCCACTGTAACATGTATCTGTTCATTTTAAATCCAGAAGGGGCCATTAGCAGGCCTGCCAGCACTCTGCTAACACTTCCTGCTAACAAATGAGTCTCATTTGTAGTTTGACTTAGGTTAGAACCTTCCCAGTCGCTCTGCTCATGACTTTCTCCTGATAAATTGAAAAGCCTGCTTGTATCTGCAATATTTTCCTTGTAGTTGTACATTGTATCTTGCATGTAGGATTCTCCTCAGTAGTTCAGCCCTACGTTTTAGTGCAAGAACTGCACATCAGTATTTGAGGAAAAGAAAGTAGGACTTTCCATAACGTAGGTTCAGAAGCCCCAACCAAAAATTATTAGATGAGGCATTTACCATGAAAAAAGGCTGAGGAGTGTTTCCCTGTGAAGCTCGTGGAGCAGCTTTCTGTGCTGCAGGGGAGCTGGAACAGCAGAGCAGGGCAGCACTGCAAGAGTGCTGAGAACTCGAGAAAACACAAATGTATGCAGCAAACCCAGACTGACTTTTCAAGCTTCAAAAAGAATATGTTACCATACTTTCAGAAGAGAACCGGTTTGGGTTTTTTTTCCCCTCTCAAAGGGCACTTCCTTGCTGAGTAGCACTGCAGAGCACATGCTCATATTTTGGGCTGGGATTATAAATCTATATCATCTCTATCTATATCTCCATATCTACAGATCTCACACACTGATTTCCTGTTCCCCCCTTGCAACAACCCAATTGCAGGGGAGGGGGTAGAAGGTTGACATGTATACGTACACAAAAGAAGTAGTTTGTTTAGACAAATTATATAGAAGAAAAAAAAGCAAAAAACACCAAAACCCCAACCAAAACCCAAAGATACTCAATTAGTGATTCTGCACACAGATTTAGTTCGTGTATCCTGATAGTGCTTCTGACTGTAAACAGAAGTAAGAGCCTTGTGAGTATTCCTTGGAGAACTGGAGCAATAAAACTGAAAAATATTTTAAGTGGGAGAAATTGATTTAGAAAGCTGATAGTTGAAAGTGTGCACAAATCTTGTTACATAAGTGGGAGAAAAATGTCACTACTTGTTGCCAAAATGAAGTTTTGTACCCCTCTGGCAAATTCAGCTTTTTTTGGTCGAAGAGCCCAACTTAATTTTCTTACTTTTGAAATATTGATGTCTCATGAAAGCGCCAAGGTAATGGCTTGAAACATCAACTTCCTCCTTTTATTTTAAATCATCTTGTCCAAGATTTAATCAGAGCTTAAGGCAGTTTGAATGCTAATATGGCTGGGTTTGTGGCACATGTTACACTCATATTTTCTTTCTTGTTCTTTAAAACATTTTTCCTATTTTCTGTCCCTGCTTTTCTTTCACTCTGGGAGCCTGAAACAAAGTCAGAAATGCCATTTCTTCTGTGACAATGACCAACAAGTATTGTTAAGTTTGCTGAGAATTAGAGAAATTCAGTGGCAGAATTAACCTTGAGGAGAGAATGGCTAACAGGGCACAGCTGTTGGCAATGCAGACTTGCCAAACAGAAGGATTTTACCCAATTCCTCAGGAGCAGAAAAGAGCTTTGCTACAGGAAGCTCACTCCTAAGTACACTGACAAGAGCTCTGAAGCGAAATACCAGTGAATCATACAGAAACCATAATTTCCTGCTCTGTGTCTTAAACATGACCTGCTGACATTGTCTCTTCTGCTCTGAGTTTACTGATGAATTTTCTGTCTAACTATCTCTGGTTAGTTGTGTTGCACACATTTACTCGTACTTCCACTGCTTGGCAGTTTGAGCTGTTCTCATCCCCAGGCACTGAGGTTGGTGCTGAAGCAGCAGAGACTTTGCTTATGGCAAGGACAGAAGGGGGCTGGCTAAACGTCAGGGGG
The DNA here is from genome assembly GCA_013396955.1 of Regulus satrapa. Taxonomy (NCBI): domain Eukaryota; kingdom Metazoa; phylum Chordata; class Aves; order Passeriformes; family Regulidae; genus Regulus; species Regulus satrapa. The sequence goes on along the minus strand of VWZN01010524.1, from coordinate 418,980 downwards.
AACTCAGACAAGCAGGTGGTGATGCTGTGATTAAAACTGGTGCTTGAAGATAGGAAGTGATGTCCTCTGGGGGATTTCACTGCCTCAGGACTACTGGGTTTGTTTGCAGTGAATTTAAAGCCCAAGTTCATTTAACTCCATGGCAACATATATAAAAATGGTACTTCTAGTGGAGACTATATATGCTTTTTTTTTCACCTTCCTACCACACTGGGTGCTCTCCCTTTGCTTGGCAGGTTTCTTTAATTAGCTCTAATTAGTTTCAACTGTGAGAATTCCAATGGTAAATCAAAGTAGATCTGGCTAGTTTTGCATGAACTAGTAAGTATAATTTGAAAGTTACTTTAGTTGTAGGATGGGGAAGAAAAGGGAAACCCATCTGAGCTTTTTTTGTGTTTCTAGAAACCCGTTATTACTCCTCTTACAACACGTAGCTACCCCTCTGCTCAGACAGTGTCTAAACATGTATGAGCATTTGTGTAGGTTTTGAAGCAAAAGTATCAAAATCAATGATACCATCTGCATAATTTTAAATATGGTATCAGTGTAAGCACCAATAGGAAGTCAGTTCAAACAGGAATCTAGGGGTTTTTTATTTATTATTTTTTAACATGCCAAAACAAGATACAAATTTTAAAGGTCTTTGTTTTAGAAGTTTTTGAATTTGTCTCTTTGTGGGGAAGGGCTGGGCTTTTTCTTTTTTTTTTAAACATGGGTCAACATTTTTAGAAAAATATTAACCATTTTACATTGGCTCTAGACTTCAGGTTACATAAACATTAAAGGACATAAGCAGAAGGGTGTGATGCTGCAGCAGCAGCATCTGAAGTCTTTGGTGCACTCAAAGGTTTGTCTGCAATTTGGGAAACAGCCAATATGACCTTTGGCTGATTTTGCAAAGCTAGCAATCACTGGTGTATTTATCCACAGGAAAACTTGCTGGCAAACTTGACTTTGTTAAATGACTCTCCCTTTGTTTTGTTATTACTTGTTTTAAACATAACTGTCTAGTCCTGCTCTCTAAAGCAGTCGAAAGCCCTTTCATTGGATCTTAGACAGGCAGGATTTGCTGCTTGCAGGTCTGGGATAAAATTCAACGTGGAAGATATTAGAAAGTGTGTCACAGCCTTCTTCCTCTCCTGCAGACTCAGGTTTATTTATTTTTCTCTCTTCCTGCCTGCCTGCCTGCTGCAAACACCTGTTTGCTCGTGGCATCTTGTCTGTAGGCAGTGGTTGCAGGGAGATAGCATCGTCATTCCAGAGGATGTGGTGGGCGGGAAGGGCCAGTCAGCTGCTTCCTGCAGCACGAGTGGGGTGAGATTGCAGAGCACAAAGAACTTCTGCTCATATTCACACAAGACCTCTGTATCAATAAATATGGCTATTATCTGTTGGAGCCAGGCTGGGTTTGAAACATTAAACAAAGCTGTGCTAGCTGGCTGGGTGGAGTAGAAATTCCTCTAAAGGCTTTCACTTATAAAAGCAAACGACTGATTCCAATACTGACCCACCTGACCAAAGAGAAAATATTTGTTTTAATGTAATCTCTTTACAAGCTGAGGAATTTGTTTTACACCCTCTTCTCAAACAGAATGGGAAAAAAGTTAATGAGACCAGGCCTGACATTATTTGAAGAAATCAATGGGGAGCTCAATATAAGTAAAGAAAGGTCAGCATCTTTTTATTGTCAGTCCCTGTCAAATTTTAACCACTGATTTGGTGAATTGGTGTTTTTTATATATGACCTAGACTTAGCTGAGTAATGGAAGCATAGCTCTTCTAAAGCTGGATTTTAGTAGGCAGCTGGGGTGAAGTTCCCCTTTTCTTTCACCTCTGTTACACATGGAAGTAGAAATGACAAATTTTGAACTCCTGCAATTCTGCCATTATCAGCAGGAGGAATCAGGAAGCCAAGACATCCTTAGGCTGCTGGCTGCCTCTTTGGGGTCCCTCGGGGCCATTGCTCCTCTGTGAAATTTTAGCCGTGGAAAGGGAAGCCAATATGAGCTTGAATGAATGGGCAGAGATGTCATACAGCCTCATCCCATCTTTAGCACGGATCCAAAACCTCAGGGACACCTACAGAGAGCATGTGGGACAAGAACATGCCCTGGCGGGGAAAACAAAGGTATTGTGTGCAGAAATAAAGCAAATTATGAAACGGGTGTTTTGTTTGCTTTTCTTTAAATAAATTGTACTGGTAACAATACCTAAAAATCAAGAGAAAGGCTCTCAAAATCAAAATAGATCAAAGGCTGGTCCACAGTTTAGGGAAAGAATTAACTTAAGGTCAGCTGTGTTTATCCTTCCATGCCTGGTAATTCAGAATTGGGAGCTGAAGGGAGTAGTAAAATTCTGGCCTTTAGGGCACTACTAAAACTACATGACCTTTGATTTGAAATGCTGGTATGCACCTAAACTTTGATAATTTCCCCCCATCATTTAAGTTTGTAATTTTTACACCTGTATTTCCCAATTTCTAGAGAAAATAAGTAAAGAGACACCAGGAAGAGTGTGAATGACATTAGGAAACACCTAATTTCAAACCTTTAAGTACAACTGTTGGACTGTACTTCAGGGAGTTGCAGCTTTATTTTCCACGTTGCTGCCCTAAGGGCCTTTGTACAATTGGATGATAATTTTTGGTTTTAGTGACACAAGAAAGAGTGTGAATTCAGCATAAAGAGCTATGAAGAAGTAAACTTTATGAGCTGTGAAGATTAAACTTTAGCTGATACACAACAAGATGAATCATGGGCACACCTCAATATGGTCTAAATGACAAGAAATGTAAAAAACAGAGATGAGCATCAGTGGAATTACAGGGAGAGACAGACCATGGGGATGCTGCACATAGAACTGGAAGAAGGCAGAGGAATGGAGAGGCCTGTTACATAGCTATTTCTGATCTGCATGTCTTAGCAACCTCACTTGATACCTCCTCCTGTAAACCAGTAGGAACTCCTCTGAGAGCCAGAACAGCAGCAGCAGGGTAGACTCTCAGAGTGATGAGTACTTCCTGTTACTGCTTAGAGAGGAAGAGAAGTTCTGAAGCATTTTCTCAAGCATGGGAAAATGCTAAGGAGACTGCCCGTGACACAGGGGTCATGGGTCTTTGCTGACCCATCAGGTGATGGATTGGCCATGTGTTAGAGCACTGGGAGCCCTGAGGAGACTCAAGGGTGGCAATGCCCATAAGCAAGCAGAGAGAAAATAAATAATTTTTGCAATGATAGGGCTGGAACTAACTTTGCTGAGGTGTTGGACTGACATTCAGTCTGTCCATCCATGGATATGTCATGGAAGAAAATGAATTCACAAGCTCAGGGAAAGAAAATTGCTCTCAGACAAAACTCAATGCCAGTTTTGTCAACACTGAAATTGAAAAGAAAAATAAGAAAAAGTTACATTTGAATACACTTGAGTTCACTCACACTGTTAGTGTCTTTCCTCTTCTTTCTGATAACCTTGACTTATATTTCTTACCCTCTCTTAATAAATACAAATAAAAAATCATTCCCATATACACAAAGGCTAAACTTTTAATGATCTTCTGCAGTACCTCTAAAGAAATTATTGTGCACTTCTCCAAGAAAAACACGAGTACATGCCTTTTCTTGGTTAAGGAGAGTATTCCAATGCTCAGAATGTTCAAAATAAAATGTTGAACAGAAAATGCAGTTTGTTTTTTATAATAGATTTACATTATTGTGTGTATACCAAAATGCACCACAAGTATGCAGTGATGTAACTCAAGGCTAAAAAAAAGAATTAAAACCCCAAATACTATTGCCTTTGGAGCAGATGGGGCAAAATTAAAGGACTTGTGAGTGAACTGATAATCTATTTTTTCACTTAACCATGGTGCCATCTCTCAACTATGTCTTCTTATGGAAGTGCTTCCCACAGGTGTCTGTCTTTAAACATATGAAAAGTGTATCTGTATGATTTGTGAATTTTTTCTCTCCTGATGAGGTTTCTTGGTTACTTCTCAGAAGAAAAAAATACCCATGAAAGTGCTTTACCCTGTTCACCCGTGCAAGTGAGTGGGTGGTGGCTCTCGCTGAAAGCAGTCTCACAGCAGCTTTTGGCTGTCAGGCCATGTATGTAGGTACCTACATCCAGTGCTTTCAAACAGCTCATAGAATCATAGCCTTACTTCCCACAGTATTTACTTCAGAGAATCACCATGCTCTATTTTTTGCAGGCAGTTTGGTATAAATCTTTGTAGCTGGGTAAACATTACAATGTTTAAATTTTTTACATTTACATTTTCAAATTAGTTTTCTATTAATTGTTAGATATATGAGAGAAATCCACTGGATTAACTGCAAGTGCAGTCTGAAGTTTGAAAACCTGTAATCTGTCAGATTTCCAGTTTACGAAAATTCTGAGAATAAGTCTCCAAAGCATGACGTAATATCCTTTGACAAATCAATACACATAATGGAAAGAAGGAACTGGTACACTGGAGTTTCAAGACATTGCTTTTTAAAGATAAACAGAAGCAAAAACTAAAGTCAATACTTACTAATGATTTGCAAGGAAGCTTGAAAGAGAGTATTTTAGTTAAGCCATGTACTTGAAAAGAGACTGCTTGGGGCTCTCCAGCTCACATGTACCTAAGTTGGGCTGGCTTATTGCCAGATTCTAAGAAATTCTCAACCCAAAACCAGCTCAGAGAGTTTTACTTAAGTTTATCTCAGATAACAGAAAAGTACTGAGTTTGGACGGCGTGATTCTGGGATAACATTATTTATATTATGGGATGTGTCAAATTAATAGCGTAAGAATAACAAGAATTTGTTCCTGTTTTTCCAAGGGGCTTTTGTTTTAAGGCAATGTGCTCTTCTTACCCTCAGAGAAGTATACAAATTTTGGCCCCATTATCTCAGAAAATACTAACAGTATCACAGCTAGCACTAATTAGATGAAATATAGACTGGGTATGCAGCTTCTAAAAACAGTGAATCAGAAAATCAACTGCCAGCGCCTGAAAGTCCTGCAGGCACCCCCATCTAGAGAGCAGCATGCATACACTACAGATCAGATCAGGCCACTTACACGATGTTGAGTGCCAGCTCCATCATTCAGGACAGCAGTGTCTGAGTCTTGTAATTTCTCTCTTTCTCCTCTTCCTCATTTACAGGAGGGAGAGACTGCATGGCCTTTAGTCATTTCCCTAAACAGGAACAGTTGCTGTCTATGCAGTTTCTTTTTCAAACCACTTTAATTTTAAAGAGCTGTTTTAAGAGGGTTTTGTTATTTATTATTGTATTGAAATTGAACCTTGAGCTAGTAAAAACAATATTATGGTAGTGCTCTAGTTATAAAACCAGAGCTGCTGTTTTCACAAGAGGACACTTCAAATTGCTGCACAAAACCTTTGACTGTTGAGCACTGAGAGCTTTGCACTGTACAAGCCCCAGTTATTGTGAACAGCCAAGCAGCAACATTCACTTTTTCAGAGGTTATTGCTGGTTGTTTAATTGTCATCTGAAACACAGAAAAAAGTGATTTTTTAAAGGGGAGGGAGGGGTGGATCAATATTACCAAAACGCTTTCCTTTTATAATGCCACTTGTGTTGCGCTGCAAAACAGCACAGAAACTGCATTCGTTTCAAAAATCAGTGGTCTCCTGAGGCCAAAGGACAGAGTCTCTCTTTGTTTTAATAGAACCTGATCAGCAATCACTGAGAAAACTGAGTGAGGAGGAAAGAACAGGACTTAAGAGTTTGGCAGAGACAGATGGAATTGCCTCCCAAACATCTCTGTCTGTTCTTTGCACCATAACAGTTGCGTCTTCCTGACATATCCCAGAGCTTTCTGTCTTGTTATGGCTTAGCCCTTTGGCTGGAACCACCAGTGAAGTCACCCAGCCAATTGTGGATTATATGTTGTAATGCTGTCTAAAGACAACACACAACTCTGCTCTCTTGTCCTCAGAAAATCTGCTTTCCTGAAGTGTGACAGATACAGTGAAAATTGCCACAGAAAGCTATTCAGAGATGATAGAATCATACAATCATCAAGGTTGGAAGAGGCCTTTGAGATCATCCATTCCAGCCATCAACTTTTTACTACCACTAACCATGACATGATTTAGTCCTTATAAGACAGTTTGTATTTTCAAGAATCTGCAAAAGCGACTGAGCTTCTTTTTCCTAACATGACTTAAGTGTATGGTCTCAGCTGGGCGGAGGCCCCAAAGGGACATTCTGGCTTCCAGTTGTAGGAAACCAGGCCAGCAGTTCTGTTTCTTCTGGGGGCAGTATTTCCATCTCCTTTCCTGACAGTGTATTCTTCAAAGGAGCATAATCTACCAGTCAGGGAGTCTCACCTGAATGCCTCATCATGGAGCAGATTCTCCCGGGAACTATGGTAAGGCATATGGAAAATAAGGAGGAGAGTGATGACAAGCCCGAGGGCATGGCTTCCCTAAAGGGCACGTCATGCCTGACTAATGTGGTGGCCTGCTGGGATGAGGTTACAGTTGGTGATGGATAAGAGAAGAGCAACTGACATTGTCTGCCTGGAGCTGCGCAAAGCACCTGATGCTGTCCCTCACAACATCCTTGTCTCTAAAATGGGAAGACAAGGGCTTGGTGGATGAATACTTGGTGGGTAATGGATCGGTTAGCTGGTCACACTCAGAATCCACAGCTCAATGCCCAGGTGGAGACCGGAGCTGAGTGATGTTCCTCAGGGCCTGATGGTGGGATTGGCACTTTTTAACATCAGTCACACAGCCAGTGGGATTGAGTGCACTCTCAGCAAATTTGCCAACAACACCGGGCCATGTGGTGCACTTGGCACATTGCAGGGAAGGGATGCTACCCAAAGGGACCTGGAGAGGCTGGAAAGCTTGGCCCACATGATCTTCATGAGACCCAACAAGGCCAAGTGTGAGGTTGTTTGCAGATTTTTTGCAGGACAGGAAACACAGTACCTAAACTAGTGCTGATGGTTCCTCCGTGGCACTGCTTGCTAAGGTGGGATTGTAAGTCAATAGTAACAGGTACAGAGGGATGAATAAGAAAAACCTGTTGCTGATAAGGACTCAAATATGAGACTTCAAGTAACTATTTCTCCTCACTGCCCAGTCATTGTTCTCACTGCAGGTCCTTGAGGTCTCTCACCACTGACTGCTGTCACACAGTGTCTCTCTCAGCCAGCCAAGCCCTGGTGACACAGAGGACACACTATAGATCTGCATTTGGTCCTGAGACAAATCTTCCCAGAATTGAGATTTATCCTTCAATAACCGTGTAGAAAGAGAGCTTCAGAACACATTCCCATTTGACATTTGCATAGTGAACCTACACTGGAGCAGATTTATACAGCACCACTGAAGTTAATGCCTTAATAAAAACAACTTCTCCTCAATGGATTTTGTTTGCTTTTGTTTGCTTTAGCCTGACCTTATTTTCAGGGGATTAAAATTTAGCAACAATATCTTTATGGTCTTGAACTCTCTTCTGTTTCTGGAAAAAATAATGTTGTTAAGTTCAGAAAGGAGGCAGAAATTTTTTCCTTTAGTTTCACTTTGTCATGTTTTAGAAGGAACAAAACCACACACCAGAAGCCTCCCACAAAAAACAAAAACAAAACAAAACAAAAAAACCCCAAAAAACAACTGACAGAGCTTTTTTAGACAACTTATTTCCACACTGATTTATATATTAATATATTTTTATATATATTTATATATTTTTAGATATTTTTATATTTTATATGTATATATATATAAAGTGATGTATACTGTTTTGATACCTATAGCTCTACTACTTTGTTGAGATGTTTGAAGCTGGGATTTAGTACAGTTTAGTCTTAAGTACTGCAAAGCATCCACAAAGTACAGGGAAGGAATAATTACTGAAATATCTAAAAAGAAAGTGAGCTATATATGAGTGGCAAGGTTTTAATCTTTACCCACACACTCCAAACATGTACATTATCTTTGGCAGAAAGACAAAGCTGTTCGGAAAAATTGACACTGGTGTTCCGTAGGAACAGGGAGTCCTGTGGAGACAATGGGATGTAAGACTTTCCTCCCTCCACCCCCCGTTGTGCTTGTGGCTGGTGAAGTTCCAAGAGAAGGTGGAAGAAAGATTTCTAAAGGTTTCTATTACCCTGAAACAACCATTTTCACCTAATGAACCCAAAGGAAGTCCTTTTGGTTCAATTTTTTCCCTGAAAACGATCATAAAGCAAGTTTATAAAGGAATATGGTACTTACCCTTTATCAGGCTCTGATACAAGAGTTTAAAGCCTTTTGCTGGCTTTACACAGGCAAGTATTTACCTCACTCAGTTGCTTAGTAGCTCCTTTGAAATCGATAGGAATGTAAATGTGCTACTAGTGAGACACATGCTTTACTCCTGCTGAATCATGTCCTCTTTGTATGTCACAGTCATTACTGAAAAATGTGTTATGGAAGGTAGAACATGCTATTGACTGGGGTCAGTAGCATCAGGCTGGGGTGTCTGTAAGTGGTGGGGTAGGAGAAGGAGGGAGATGAATGTTTTCAGCTGTGAGGCTACTAACTTAAATAGAATTTAGAAATTTAGCAAATTCTGCCATTTCCAGAAAAAAACCCTAGATGCTAGAATCCAGGCATTTTGTCCATGATATTTCTTTAGGTACACTGTGTACACATTAAAAAAACCAAACCAAACAACCAAAACAACACTTCGATTTCTGCCAGGTATGTGGCACCATAACAACCACTATAACAACATAACAAATGTGCTTTTTGAAAGAAAGGCTTCATACACACTCAATTCAGGACGGACCAAAATGACAGTGTTTACTTCTCTCTTTGATAGCAACATTTGGGACCTGCTGATATGCAGGGAGATATTGTCCCATGTCCCATGTATTGTACGTGGCAGAATGAGAAATGTAGTATACTAAGAAGCTGATACAAAGTCTACAAAAATCAATATGCTCACTTCAGTCAGCTCTGAAATAAACTTCAATGTTACTTTTGTTTCTCAAGGTCCAGTTTCAATAGAGATTTATTTGGATGAAAATGGCAGAGAAAAATATCAAAGATAAGCCTAATATCTACAGTGAAGCAGTAATGCTCAGCTATCATTAAGTCATGGCCTGGTTTCTTTCACATAGAAATCTTTGCACAGTATGAAAGGTTCCCTTCCCTCTCACTCCTTCATGAAAACAGTGAAGCCATCACAGAACATTTCTGATTTTGTTGTAAGCAGCAAGGTGTTCATGTTTGCTTGCTTCCAACAGCCAGAAGCTGTTGCAGAAAAGCCTGCAGCATTGCTATTCCAGAAATTATGTACTATCTGCCTTGCTGCACTGCCTCTTTGCTTTACCTTCTTTTGGTTATGTTCATATGATATAATCCTACATATATCCTCTCTATCTAGTCTATATCTGTGTATCTATCTTCTTAGATATGCCCAAATCTAAAACCATTTAATGCAGAGATGGAATCAGGGTAAATGGTCTTGCAGAAGAATGAAGCAAGCATCTTGCTATTAAGAAAATAAAATATTTATTTGGGTCAGAGGTGGAAGTTTACTAGATTAAGGCAGCACAGTGGGAATAGAAAACTAGCTGTGCCCTGAGGATGGGTTTGTAGCTGAAGCAGGGAAAGATATGCTTAGAGTGTAGTTAGCTCAGCTAAACCTAATTAGGTACAGAGCATTCAGCTTGTTCATAGACTGTCTCCAATGACTGACACTTCTCTTATGATGAGGTGTTTTTTTATTAGGTTGAGGGTTTACCAGGTGGCTTTAATGATCAATACATTGAAAATAAATGACAGGCTCATGATTTACCTGGTATAAATCTGGAAAATACACGCATCATGCTTTGTATTGTCAAGCATAAATTACCGTGTTCTTTCCCGGGTGTGATATCTGTTGTGGGAGTAACTGGTTTGTTTTAGGATTCCTCATGTGAGATAAAATGAATGATGACATTTTCTTTTATTTCCTTATCCAGAACATTTATTCGTACAATCAGCTCTAAGCTTAGTTTTCCAGGCAAATTTTTGGACACAGAACGAAGTACATGAACAAGAAAAAACCCTTTCAGGCAGTAAAGCTGCATTTTTAATCCCAGCAGTGATCCGTCATTCTCTGTTAAAGAGAAGATGCTGGATGTATTTTTAGACCGGCTTAATTCCACTATCTGCATGAGGTTTCTCCTTGCAGTAACAGGAGTAGTGCTTCGCTGTGGAGAGTTGACACCTCATCTGTGCAGAGGCAAGGTGCTTGCTTTTTTCTGTGAGAGAGGACGGTGGAAGGTTAAGCCAATAATTACGCCAAAGCTGTATGGATTGAGCAGTGTTAGGTCTACAGTAAGAGGGAATGGATTTAGAACAGCATTGCAGGGCACACCTGCAAAGTCCTTCATCTGAGGAGTCAGCCAGACATTTGCTTCTCTTCAGCTATAGTTTTTCTTCTATTATCCCTCCTGCTTACTGACGACTTTTATTCACGTGCAGATTTACTGGAGGTGAAGTGTGAAAGTGAGCTAATTTAACTCTCCTGTTAGTCCTGCCTCGTGCTGTTTTCCTCAGAGTTAGCAACCAGTGATAAGAAATCAGAGAAGGGTATGGGAGTGCATACTAATAGAGATAACCATGAACAAATTCTTGAGGAGGTGGTAAGCATCTTTTATGCAGACAGAATTATAATAATGATTTTTCTTGGCCAAGACAAGGCAGATACAGTCATAAAAAGCCATGAGTTTTGAAATTCTGCTAATCTAATTGCTCTTTTGAGCCCCATCTGTTCATACTTTTAAAAGTCAGAATAAAAGAAAAAGGCACAAAATGAACAACTAATGTTCCTAACCAGATGCACTGCCTTGCCCTTAATTCTCTCCTGAGAAGATCAAAAAGGATAACTCTACCAGCTACGCCAGATCTGAACTACAATTGGGTTCTGATTAATTGGAGGTACTGCTCTAGAGAAAGGCTTGGTGAGGTGGGGAGGTGAGAGTGTGGGTGTGTATTAACTACAAACCTCAGTTTTGGGATGCAGCCCAAATATAGCTGAAAACTGGACAGCAGGAGTCCTCAGATTGAAAAAACACAAGGTGTATAGCATGGGTCTGCTTCTCAGAGGGTTTTAAATATAGTTCAAGATCATCTCAGGGTAATTAAAATCAAAGGGTCAGAATCAGTTTCAGACAAAATTAAAGAGGTAGAAAATGCTCATAATTGTATGTTCAGTGCTTTAATAGAGGAAAATAAAAGGTTTGACCTGTAATGGAAGATGGAAACTAATCTGCAATATAAAAGTGTCACTTGAGTCAGGTGCCTAAAGGAATTGGCAGTGTCAAAAAGCTTTCTGCTCCCACCTTCCCCTTTGAAAAGGTGGATGGTCAATGCATTGAAGTAGTATTTTAGGGAAAATTGAAAAGCCATTGCTGGCCTGGAAGAATGCCTGAAAGGAAGTATTTGAAAGCATTAAAGTACCTTTTCTGATGTACTTAACCAATTTTCCAAGGGACACAGGTTATGAGAGTTTTTTTATCTTCTGTTTCAGCAATTTCCAGGCTGTATAATTCTGTCCCTGAAGCTCTTGGAAAGCAGTTTTATTTGTCATTCATAAGCCCCTCTTCCCACATCCAGGCTTTGAGTAGATTGAGATTTCAGATCTAGATTTCTCTCACGGGTACATCTCTGGAGAAAAGTCTAAGAAGTTCCTTTAGGAATGGAGTATTACCTCAGCAATGGCAAACTCTCTAACAGTCTTAAAATTCAAGCGTGACATACATGGAGATCTCCATGAATATCTACTGGTGTGAGATGATCTGGCCAGTGATACTTTTTTGCTTCCCAGGAATCTTCAGGTCATGAATAGAATCTTTTTTTTGAGAGAATGAGCACTTTGGCATATTGGTCCCATTCTCAGTGAAAGTCTTCAGACTCCTCACATGCAGTTATTGCAGATTCATGCAGTTGTACAAAGGGTTTTTTGCAGGATTGGCTTTTATCTGGAAATCTATGATATTTTACTGCAGCTTTCATGCAGGAATTTTATGTTCTCTATACGTGTCACATCTATTATGTACATAGAAAAGGGTGCCCTTCCAAAGTCATAGCTTTGAGCAGACAGGCCCTTCAACCTGCATAAACCCTCAGAGATGTTGTCTTTTCACCTTAATCAGAATGGAAAACTGAGCCTTATCTGACAGGGACATAAAGGAATAATATTCTTCTGGAGCTCACTTTCAATGATGTCTAAAGGGTGATGTTCTGAACATTAACTTGACATTTCAGTTTTAACATTAACTGTATCATAAATGATGACATAAAAAAAGAATGGCGCACTGTCATTCCTGGTGCTACTCAAACCCTATGCAGAGACAATAAAAGTGACTTAAAACCAGTAATGAGAAATGCAAAACCTAGAAGCCATTTAATATATCTGGTATTCAAAAAATTTCCTGTCTTTGGTTTTTAGCAGTTTTCCTGTATGGACCTAAAAGCCCACATAGTGTTCCAGTTAGACACAATTAATCAACAATATAATTTCTACTGGTCTGAGGAACAAAGCTTGAAAATGAATGCAAATTATTAAACTATAGTAGCAAGTATTAGGACAAGCATTGCAATGCCTAATCTTGGAGCTTGAAATTAGAAGCACAAGAAAATCCCAGTAAATTACACACCAGGAGAGATGCACAACTGGAAACATAATATAGAGTTTTTGATGGTCCGTTTCAGCCTGACTCTTTGCCAGTAAAACATAATTTCCTTTAGAAGGAAGGAGTACAACTCATGGCTATAGCTGGAAAGAATTTAATAGCCAGTACTTCTTTAACACCTGGAATGAGATATTAATGTTGAAATGGGAGCTGAATAGAATTAGTTAGAGAGAATAATGAGAATATACCAAAGGATGTGAGAG
>VWZN01010524.1:319561-406012 GCA_013396955.1 Regulus satrapa | reverse complement strand
AAAAAACCAACCCAACACAGCTGCCCCCTCCCCCCCAATACCACACCCCCACATCTCTCTCAAATATGAGGCTTGGATCGAGTTAGACATCATAAGGGCAATGGATATAAGAACAAGTTGGACAGAGTGAAAAGTTAAGCAGTCCTTAAAACCGTAAGAAATCTCAACAGGCAAGACACTCAAAATTTATCAGCATTGATTATTTTGTGATATTCATTCAGTCCTAAATAACTTCAGAATTCCTCCCCTCTTCCACTGAGTACTCCTTTATGCTTTCAAAACATTCATTTCCTTCAGGCCTATCCAGGAGCAATCATCACCTGCCTAGACAGTAATCAGATTATGCTAATGGTGCTCCAGAAGCCCAGCTGAAGTTTTGACCTGCTGTGATGTAAAACACCCTTTCTTTTCGAGCAATTCAAGACCCCAGTCTGATGTTGTTTTCACACAGTTTTTCATGCAACCTGATACTTCATGTGCATATGCAACCTGCCTCTGATTTAATTGCATAACTCAATTTACCTGCAGTTTATCCAAGATCAGACCTTGCATGAAATCAACCATGGCATTTTGTAGAAATGCATTTGTAGAGACTATCACTTCTCCTCCCTGAATCCTTTCCCTCAAAAAATTGTTTTTGGAAACACTATGATATTGCCACCCCTGAATTCAGTATCTGACTTGAGGTGGCAGCCCTTGATTTTAGCTCCAAATGATGCATCACTTGCGAATTAAAATTTTAATTATATAACACATTTCTTAATCTAACCAGAAAGTAAAAAGGAAGAAAAAGAAATCACTTTTATGCACACTTAAAATGCTCCCTGCCTTATCAGAATATAATCAATTTATAATAATCCTTTTAAAATGCAGGTGTTTGACGAATCCATTTGGACAACTCTGTAACCTTCTGCTCTACCACTTTCACATTACTGCTCCTGTTTAATGTTTAAACCAGCCCTAGAGAGCAGTTCAAGAGGAAGTGATGTAGTTTGCTTGGTTTTTTTGGAGCTGCTTCTGGGTGTGTGCCATTAACGCTCTATGCATGGATGATGGGAAAGCAGTCATGGTGTGTCACTAAAGGCTGGTGATGAACACACTGACAGCACATTTCTCTCACTGATTCCTGCTCAAACACAGTACAGCTGATCCAGCTGTAGTCTTTCCTTATTCCATACATACCTACTCTTTTTTTTTTTAAATCATTCAGCAGGTCTTTACTTATCAAGCTCCTTTTTTTTTTTTCAAAGTGAATGTCACATACTGGAAGCCAGCTGCTAAATGCATATACTGTGCAACACGCTTTCACCTCATAAAGCTCTTATGCTTAGAACTTTAACACCCAACCCTCCCAAGTGAAGATGTTGCAAAACTTACAGCACTTTTGAATTAATACAAGAGATGGTCCCATATATCATTACTGCAGCTGATAGCATGATGTAATATGCTTACTGGATAGCACCCATGAACCAATTTTCTGGAAGATTATTTTATGCCCACAATGAATTTTAATCTAAAAGTAGGAGTCTGTATTTCCATGTTTATTGCTTCTCTTTACAAACCAAAGGATTACTTCTCTCTCTTTGCTCTTCCTGATATTTCCCAACCTGTGGGACAGGACAAGCTAATTGATTTCTTGTAACTCCTAAATTATAAAGTAAACCAAATTTTAATCCTTGGGTTTACACCTACATTCTTAGAGTTAAGCCAATTTTTAATCCTTGGGTTTACACCTACATCCTTAGAGTTAAGGACTTTGGAGCAAACTCAAACACTCATTCTGCGTCTGCAATGTTCTTAAGAATTCTGTAGAAGTTTATCAGTTTTCACCATTTCATAGTCTGGTAACACACTGTCTGCTCAGCAAGGACAACAGAAAGAAATTAGATATCCCACTATACTTACTGCTTGCCCTGGAGATGACTGGACTCTGTCTTTCTTCACAGGGAGCGAAAAGAGACTAGAGATTTTACTATAATAAATGTAAAGCATTCCTGAAGCCTCTCCATCCACAGCAGTGCCACAGAAGACTACTGGGACACCATTTTATGGAGAAGGAGGTCTAAAACACGCGGAGGATGTTTACATGATACTGCTACCAGGAACTGACTGCGAAACAGGGCACTTTTGGGAAAAAGCTTATAATGAAAACTACGTACAATTCCTGCCTCTGACTGCCAGTAGTGGCTTAGTGGATTCCCCTGAGATGATTTACAAAGGGCACCAAAGTGTGCAAAGGACATGGTTATGTAATTCTGAGACAATTTCTGTGCTGCAGAAATATGATTATAGTAGTAATAAATTATTTCCTTTTTTTTTTTCTTGCTTCAGACAATAGAACATCAACTATCAAAGAATTACGAGAGTTAATTTCTTTCCTGTTGCTTTTACGTCAGTTTTGACAGGAACTAATTACAGGTAGTTTGCTCAGACATTATACTAATATTCTTTGTGTACCTGCTGGGAAAACTGCACATTTAACTAAAGAGAATTAGTGTTATAAATGTAATAGAATTAGTGTGATAAACATATCTGACGCACCTATATCTATAAAGTATCTGTCTGTCTAAATAAGCACTGCAAGCCAAGTTTAGACACATGCACTTTGCTGTGTCAAATTTGCACATTATTCAAACCAGGGCAACTGATCTGTAGATTAGAATTATTTGTACAGGTAAGTGAAACAAATTAAATGCTCCCCATTACAAACCCGTGTTTGAGTGCTTAGTATTTAATCATTCAGCTGGGGTAGAGTTACATACTTAGATAAAATGCTAGAAATCTGATGCTACTGTTTGTGAAGACTTACTACATTTCTCCTGGGCAAAGATTACAGATCAGCATTAATTTTCAAGACCTAATTTAGATGATCGAGGTTACCTTTCATTTTTGTAATAGTGCATTCTCTGTATAATATAATGCTTTGCTATGAATGCTTTATTTTATTTACAAGAAATTATATTATGTGAGAAAAGATTTTTAAATTGTGTGAAAAAACAATGTGAACATACCTACATAGAGAATATGTTAGTACTCCGAGAAGTAAAAACTTATCATGATTACAGACCAATTATCAGAACTGCTTAAAGATTATCTCTCAAGTAGATTTCTAGGACAGAAAACAAGTAGCTTACTAAAAATTTATATTTGAATATGAACTGACTTCTAGATGCTAGATTCTGGGGTTAAGGCTAACACAGTCCAGGCTTGTAGACCTGTGAGTTTTCTATCTAAATAATTCTCAAAGTTCTTACAAAATAGTCAGAAATATTTTATTTCATGCACAAAGAATAAACAAACAAAAAACCCCACACACCCATCAAGAAACAGAATATTCTGAATACAAATATTCTGTCAAGCTCACTGGACTTCAAACAAAATCTAATTGCAAAAATTGATGGATTGAACTAAGAAATAGTTAAGGGATATGAATTCAGATATCTGCTATAAATAAAATATAATTTTGTTTTTAGGTGATGCAATGAGCAGAAAGAATACCACTGCTACAGGAGATACAGGAGACTAATTTATGTGCAAGCCCTGAGTTAATGAATGACACACATTTTAATGCAGATAGATGTAAAAGAGTTAGATAGGACCAATGAATAGATACTTGCTGATAAGAAAGAAACAGATGTGAGTGCAGGGCAAGTAAAAATAGACACATCTTCTGTTAAAGAGACACCTAAAGCAGCCAATGTAATTTGGGAAGACGTCAATATGAAATGAGGGTGGATTCCAGCAAAGAAAGACCCAGATTGCATCTCACATAATAAACATAAGCAGAGGCCCAATTTTATACTCTTTTAATATATCACAACCTTGATACATCTCTTTTTTGGAAATATACCACAAACCAGACTCGAGATACAAATATATGTCAGAATGCTCAGGAAGAAAAACAGGAGCTGTGCAAGGAATCCTTTACAGCAAAAGCAAAGCTGCTGCTTGAGGCTTGAATACTGAAGGCACACAGTACTTAACTTTTGCTGTAATCCCAGTGATTTCAATGCCTGGACTTGTTGAATCTTTCCCTTTATTGCTGTCATTCAGTTGTCCTTGTAACTCACCTTGCATTTACCAGCTGAGTTCTGTAAGGGCTGTTTAACAAAACCCACATACCCCTAAAAGTACAGTTCTGAAACTTTAACAAAACCCACATACCCTTAAAGTACAGTTCTGAAAGCCATTTTTTAACTGTCTGGAGGATGTTCAGACAACCTCCACTTTCTACACATACTCTCACAGAAGAAGTAGGAAGAGAATTAATTTGTTTCCATAAAGGTAAGATTTGAAATGTTTGAGATTTGACACATAACGTGTTGCTGAAAGAACAAGAGCTCCAAACAGAGCTATCCATTAAGGAAATTAATATCAAAGCAAACTGTTGTAATAATTTCAGATTTGCTTGAGAAGCCAGGGGAGTGATGGCTAGGATCTGCCATGGGACATCCTTTATTGGAGAATGGAGGGTTTGTTTTTAGAATCTTTTTTGTTTAAAATCTGTTTTTAGAATGCATTTAAAACCCCCAAGGGTCTTTGGCGATCAATAAAATCCAAACCTCTTTGATTTTGTAGATTAAGTTGGAAGGCTTAGGCCAAGCAGAGTGGGAGAGCTAGCATCAGACAGCACCATTAATCTTATTCTGTGCCATTATTAAACCAGTGCCTGTGCTGGCTGTAGAGATTTCAACTTGAGGTTTCTTCTCTTGGAAACAAGATCAAAGCTCTGATTATACAGTGGCATTAACAATTTAATGGTTTTTTTAATTTATTTTTTTAGATTTTTTATTTTTTCACATGAGGAGGCGTGTTACTGTTTGTGATGTTCATTCTGCCAAAATCCAGTTTGGACTGTTGAACACTCCCTCTCCAGAACAATCTGGTTTTGTTGCTGCCTGTTTTATTGGAAAGAACATCATGCTGCAGGATATGCATTTAATAGTTAATATACTTATTATCAAGTGAAGCTTTTGCCATCCTCTGCATTTCACAACCAGGTTAGCCTGGTGTTGAAGGATCACAAAATCCTAAATGTTCTCTGTTTTTTCATGTGGTTGCCCACCAGGTAAGAGGTGAGATTGAGCAAGATCCCAAGCTGCTAGGACAGTCTCCCACCAAGGTCACTATCAATAACCACTTAAAGCCACACAGTGGCTTTAACTCGCTCACACAGTCGGATTAAGATCTATCTAATTAAAATCTGGACTATTTTCTGAGGGCAAAGTAATCTCTACAGAGCCTGTACCTGGAGCTGCTTCACTTAGCAGCATTGCGTATGAATTTGGCTAGTTAGCATTGAAGGAAGGTATCTGAGGAACTCATTGCATATAGAGGAGTCAAAGCAGAGTGCTGATGCCCAGCAAGAGCAGCAGCACACTGAAATCTGGGGCTTCAGCAGATTCTCAGGGAGAGGAGGATGCCACCTCCTCTCATCCAGGTTTGAGCTGACTGACAGCCAGGAGCTGTCTCTGTAACAGTCCATTTTTTGACAGAGAAGGTGCCAGTGTGCAAGGCTATTGAAGGTTTGGAGGAAATGCATTCTCTGAGTTGCGTAGGTGTTAATTCCAGTATATCTGGAATATACCAAATCTGGTCTCTCCAGATCAGACTCACTTCCCCACTGTAGTGCAAAGCCTATTTCACTTCTATTCAGAAAGCAGCAACATGAATATCAAAACTCCATGCTAACAGTGTATTTGAAACCTAGGCTTTTGTGAGTAAGGAAACAACTAAAATAACATAATATGGACAACATAAATATGGAAACATTTGTTTTTCTGTTTGGCATTCCCCCAAGCATTTACCTATTGGAGCCACTTACCTATTTTAGCAATGAGCAGCTAAAGGGTGATGGTAGATAACAAATATTTAGTAACCAAGGATGCATCTTTTTGTTTTACTCCGAACTCTGAGGGCACCTAGCATCCAGTTCCCAGTGAATCTGGAAGTCAACAGGAACCCAAAGGCTGAGCTTAGCCTCCCTTTTGGCAAGAAAAGCACCACCTGGTGAACCACTTGGAGAGGCTGCAAGAAGTAAACTGGGTTGCAAACACGTAGTGAAGCCCTTTGTTCTCACAAAGAATAAGGTGGAGATACTTCCCTGCTGTGACACCAATCAGAGAGAGCCTGAGGATGGCATGAAGGGCAGGATAAAAGGAAGGGATGGTGTTCATGGTACAATGCCCAGCTCCATGTGCTTCCGGCTCTGTTCCTAGCCAGGTTCTCAGGTATTGAAAAATGATTTGTTTGAAGGTCACCCATTCTTCTGTGCTTAAATAAAGTTTTTGGTAAAGTGTTAGTCATTCACAGAAGAATGAAACTATCAGAGCCGTAGTTTTGTGCCAAGAAATCATAATATGGTTACTCTGGGCCCAAGTCCAAGGTGAATGTAGTTTGTAAAGCCTAGTTGAAATGCTTCTTTAAATTAAGAATTTTTTAGGCTCTGTTCCATCTGTAAAATCTTTGCCCATGTATACACACAGTTTGAGCATGATCTGTCTGTTTACATGCTCTTTAATCAGCTGGATTAAAAAGCATCCCTGAAAACTGAATGCTTGTTCATAAGAATTGTATGGGGGTCACTAGATGTAGTGGCACTTTATATTACCTTATCTTGTCCTTTTCTGAAGGAACATATTCCTGACAATGCTTCTAACTTTTGAGTTAGGCAAAAAGGGACAAGGGAAACAAACATTTGGGGCAAAGCAATCAACAATCCTAAACTGGAAAAGCCTTAAAGATGGGGCAGTGTGGCAATTTGCTGCCTTACCTATGTTATATACTGGAACATAGCGCAGAGATCCTGAGGGCAGCCCTGGAGCTGAAGGCAGAGCAGCTGAGCAAAGGTGGCCCTGGAGGACTGGTCAGAGGAGCTGTTCCTCATTGCCTTTGCTTGTGACTGGATGTAGGGGACAGAGAGGATGGTGCAGGCAATGGATTTGAGTTGTGGTTACTCTGGTTAAAGATTGGGAAGAGTTAGGTAATTTCTGGTAAAAAGTGAAAATATCTTCCAGTGGAAAAGACATTTTCTTCCACTCACTTAGAAACCTTTTATTATCCTCTCCAGCTGTTTCCCCAAGCTTATGATTATTATCTTTATTTTATGGAGTATGTCTTTTCTTATATTAAGCCCCAATATCTGCCAATAAGAAGGTCTTGCCTGTCATGCTAAACCAGCTGGAGCTAAATCAGTGTCATAGCCCGAGAGAGGCAGTAGAAGTGCCTTGTTGGAGCACAGAAAATTATGCTGGCAGTTCTGCAGAAGTGCAACTTCTTTAGGCTCTCAGTCACCTTCTAGCATGTCCAAACCAGACAGCTAGCTCTGCTGCAGACTGGATGGAGCTCCAGGAAGCTTGTCTGCAGTTTCCAAAGTTATCCTGTGCTTTTGGAAAGGACTGTTTTGGAAAAAGCTCCAAGGAAAGATAATCCATCCAGTTTTTAAAGCTATTGATCAGTTTATATGTTTTAGACTTTCTCCACAACAGACTAGAAAAATTTTGATAAAAGCAGTCTCCTGATTAGCCTTTGCTGTTCTCTTTAGCTCTTAAGTTGAACTCTGCTGAAGTCCTTAATCTTTGCTGCATGGGTCTCCAAAGCTCTCTGTATGTTTCAGTGGACCCAGAAGCACACATTTGGGATTGTAAGCAAAAACCAAAGAATTAAGGAAAGCCAGGAAATAATTAATGTTGGAAAAAAGTGAAAGTTTTAGCTAGTTTTAGTTATGGCTTCTCCCAACAACTGATTAAAGGCTAACACAGCACCTTGGCTGGAAGGGCTGCTTCCCTCCTCAGTCTCAAGGTGAGCAAACATTGTAAATGCTCTGGGGGAGTGGCAGCAGAAAAAATTCTCTTAGCATGGACTTTTTTTTGATGGGCCCAAACAAAATTTGGGTAACTCTTCACCTGTGAGATATACTGACCTTAGCTACAGATTGGAGCTCTGCAGCTCCTGACCATTGTTAGGTGAGAGTTTTATGTGGAATGTTTAAACATAAAAAACAGATGTAATATGGCATGTGGATGTGTTTACCACACAGCAAACAAGTCATGGCCACACACAAACATGCACATGATTTCTTTTGATGCAGGAAGCTTTACCATTCAAAGCAGTTGCCCCAAATGTTGGGTTGAAGATAAGCATCCACGTTAAAACTGGGCACTGTTACCTGTGTGGAAAGTACCTGTGAGTTGGACCCAAGTGCAGTGCTGAAAATATTGAAATATTGCATTAACTCTCTGCATCAGTGATCGAAAGTGGGAAAACTACCAGCTTATAGTGATGTTGAACTGAAATGAAGTAAAGAACACAGAAATAGCTTCACTAACATTCAGTAGTTGTCATGTGTACCAGTATCATCTGGGTTTAACAACAGATTAGCAGAATCATTAAAAAAAACCAACCAAACAAAACTGAAACAACCAAAACCAAAAACCCAACCCAAAACCTCCAAACCACGCCCCCAAAATTACAAGGACTAAAACTATTTTCATTGGAGAGCCTAGAAGAAGCTGTGAGTGGCTATATTGCCAGGTTTACTCAATATCTATTATGTATAATTAAGTGACATATATATGAACTCATTTATGAGAAGCTGTTAGGAGAGCTAAGGATAGAATACCTTGAATTATGATGCTAAGAGTCCAAGCTGACTGTGAGTCCATATAAACCTACTGAAAACCTAGAGCTAATTATAGGCCATAAATGAAGCTGAGAGCAAGCCAACACCACTAAGGAAAAAAAAAAAAGGGAACCAACCCCAAAAAAATCCACCATAGAATAACTAGGAATAGCAGAATAAGTTATGTTGTAAGAGGCATGAATATCATAGCATCAGCATCATACAGTAACTCAAAAACAGAGGCTGGATAAAGAGTATTAAGGAAACTTTTGCCCCGCACCAGCTAGGAAAGTGAGTTAACAACATGAGTTAATGACTTGACTGAGGTGTTCAACCACTGACTAGCCATCGTTATCCATTCTCTGCAGTACCAATAACACACCTTGACTGCCAAGCTGAGTGCAACAGCCCCGTCCCAACCCCAAAACCCCAACCCTCGGCAGGCCTAGCTAGAAGGATGGTACAACAGGAGATATTCTGATGCTGAGTGTGGAAAGCTGCCCACTGCCAAGTTCACTGTAGTTTGAGAAGAGCTTAATAACCTCAGCTGCAGGGAGATGGGCTGGAGGTGCCACTCTCTGCATTGATCCTTCTGGCTCTTTGCAAGAGCTGCAGCAGATTGGGGGAAGAGGAACTTCAAGGTGTCAGGAAGATGCAATGCTGGCAATAAATTATTGAGTTCTATTTTAAACATCACATCTTCCTGTCATTGCAGTCACAGCTGCAGTAAAGTCAAAATGTGCCTTTAATTGAAAGTACTGGAAAACAACATGTTGGGCTAGGCATTTTGTGAGAGTCCATTTTTTGCAACTAGATTTCAATAGGCATTGGACATCTGGGCTTTACTGGACTCAAAATTCCAGCCTTAAATTTTTGCTATAGAAGTTTAGGGAAGAGTTTTTGCATGTTATTGAAAGTTAAGTGGATTTCAGAGAGAAACTTTCCAGAAATCAATACTAATTATGTTGCTTTGGTACTAAGAGATCAAAAAAGTCATTACCAGATTAAACATACTTTTCTTTTTTTGGAGGCTTTGCTAGGTCACATGGCTTAGGTAGTTAATTAAAAAAAACTAGCCCCTCTGAGTTTCCCACTTTGCTGTACAGATTAATGAGCAATTCTAAACACAGTTGGTTATTATACTTTTAAAAACTATTTGAGCCCTTAACTTTTTTTGGATAAAACATTACCTGTGAAATAGAAATGGACCAAATATTATGGAGCATTTTAATACTTAGAACGACAAGAAGTCCACAAAACCCTTACAATCCATCACTAGTTAAGTTTGAAAATTCAGTTCCTTTAATTAAGTGCCTGACACTTAAAGTTACTTCTACTTTTCAGCCCATATCCATAAAGTATTCCTACTCATAAAACAAATCAAAACAATTTAAATATAACAGATAGAGAAAGAGCTGAGCAAAAAGGAAAAGCAAAGTCTGGTTACCGGGGCCATTTTTGGTAGAGAGATTAATTTCAAGAAGGTATGATTAATTATCAGTATTAAGAGTTGAATTATAATTACAGAGGTTCTAAACAGAGCCAGCATGTTTGGCTTAATTAGTGATGAGGACAGCTGGGAATATGGACAGAAAGGCTGAAGGAATGGTAATGGCTACTGGCACTTGACATGACTAAGTGACAAAACAGGATGTGACTGTTGTTGTTTGCTTGCTTCAAGTCTTTTGGAGTCAAAAAGCTAGAAGGCATTTTAAAGTTTATTTCTTTACAAGCTCATACCTTATTCATCCTGACTCACACATCACTTGCTAAAATCTTTATCATCTAGAGGATGACAAATGCTTTATAAGTTTGATATAAAAATTGCCCCTTTATGGCATGGCAGCAGCAGGGAGATGGGCCTGGAATTCAGTTTCAAACAATCACAATGCCAACACAATCCAAGTCCAGCTGGGGCTGGTTGCACGCTTGTCACGAGATTAGCAGTGAATGCATTTTAAACTGCTGACACTGGAATCCCGGGCACTTTCTTTTCCTTCATGCAGCATTTGTTAACCTCAGTTAATATTCTAAAGAAGTAACACGATACAGGTTTATTTATGTATATAGTCTGTTCCAGCAATCTGTTAAATCATATGTTTACATTTCAAGTAAAGACCCAATTACTAAACTTTTTTCACCTCTTCCAGTGCAACTTTAGCACAAATTACTGCTGATAGTACCTCATGGTACTTTAAAATGCACTACAGTTAAGTTTCACACCAGAGTAAGATCAATCTGCCATTACTCAAGACCCACAATATTTATTGCAACTTGATTGTGAAAATTCCCGTTTATTAAATCTTCTAACCTGTAGATCAGCAGCTCATTTCTCCACATTTCTGCGTGCCTACCATTAGGTCAGCAGTAAAGTGTTCTCAGTGGATAAATGCTTTGGAATGCTTACAGGGGTGCAGTGCTGTCACATAACAATGCACATACACACAGAAGATTAAAGGCAGTGACACAGGCTTGCAGGCAGCTTGGCTCTAAGCAGGGGCAGACAGTCCCTGCAGGATCAGCAGAAGGCATTTTACTTCCACACAGAGATTTACAGAGCTTTACATATGAGCTACTCAGTGAAGTAAACAAGATTATTTATCTGCATAAATAAACATGCATGGAAATCTTCAAAGCCTATGGACTCAAGTTTTTACCCATCTGTTGCCCAACTGAACGTGTTAGATTTCCACTACCCAGTCCCTTGCACACCCCCTTTCTCTAAAGGCCCCAGATTTGGAACATGGAGTGTAAAATGGTGAGTGCCTTGTTCACTGCAGAGAGAAGCAGTGAAATGAATTTCACCTAGTTAGCAGTTTTAAGCTTAAAAGATGACTTTCAGTTCTCCTGTACACATCTTCTGACATGAAAATTCATACTGTATCTCAGAGCCTGTTCTTGAGGTGCTGCCACAATATGTCCTGTGTTTCATTAGAAAAAAATACCAGAATATGTTTCCCTAATGCTCTAAGACCTTCTTCTCTTATTTGAGTTTTACATCGAAGAGTCAATAACATGATTTGTCAATTCAGTTTCCTTGATGCTATCAGTGTTTTTACATGGAAGGAGCTTTCTTCCATGACACAGTAGCTTTCTTTCACACAAATTCTGTCTAAGCTGCATTACCTGACTACATGGCCAGATAAAGAGTATCAATGCAGATATTACTGGGACTCATTTGGCAGACAGCTATTTGTAAAATATTGTAATTTTACTGTGTGCTGAAACCACAGTTCAGCCAGTCTTTGAACAAAGGCTTGCTTTCTTGTGTTTTAGATTTTCAACTTGCAGCCTGCTCCTCAACACACCATTAATTAATGGCTGTCTTTAATCTTCGTATTACAAAGGTTTTATGGTCTTGCTTTGTATAGAGCATAGTATTTAGAGAAACAGTGAGCTGATCTCAGCTGGCTTGTCTAGATGCTAATGATGTAAATATACATCTCTGGAGAGGAGTTTGTACTCCTCAGTTGCACTGACACTGAATCAAAAGCTGGTTGCATGCACCAGTGTTCAGATCAGGCCACTATCTACTGCTGAATATTTTGGTTTGGACTGAGTAGAACTAATGTGAGATAGCATAATCTGCACATGCCTTGTATTAAAAATTACCCAACAAACTAAAAAAAAAACCAAACAAAACAACAAAACAAAGCCCATAAAAAACCCCAACCCTCCCAAAAAATGTCAAGAAAAAGCCCGACACATATGATATCCTACCATGTTATCATTTCTCAGCTGCTAGATTAAAAGAAGATCGGATCATGAGAGAATTGATACTAAGGAAACGTGGCTAATCATTTATGACCACAGAAGAATTCTACTGGGAAGGGGAGAGAGGGCAAGCAAGACCAGAAGAAAAAAATCTGACTGACAAGGGTGGAAAATGAAGGAACAATTCAAGATTTCACACATGCCAACCCATCATTTTCAACTGCACCATTTTTTGCAGTTGTTTCAGGCTCTGATTAAGACTTTTGCTTCTTCAGTGGGGAACTGGTAAGATTTCTTTCACTGCTGTGTTTACTCACGTAGACTCTCTAATGTGAACCTAGAGTGCTGCTTTTATCTTCATCAGGTCACTTACACGTGTGTTCTCTCCTTTTTCTGTCGTGTTTTGCTCTCTGTCCTTCCCTTGACCATCAGTGCCACGCCTGAAGGTCTTGGTTCCCTTCCTGCTGCAGAAATCTGTTTTCTCTCTGAACCATGACCATGTTACAACACCTTTTGTGAGCTTCATGTCAGTAGATCACCACTAGATTAAGTAATAGCAAGGTTCAAGCCACCTGTAGGTCAAGGAGGTCAAATACTCCTCCATGTCCATTTCCATGACTTCACTAGAACAGAAAGAGTCCCAAGACCTTCAAGGTAATTTCCTGCTCTGCATGAGATTCCTGGAATGTTGCCTGTGTGTGACTTCCATACCCTCTTTTGTACTATCCCGATTTTGTCTTCATTCTTCACTAGCCTTGATTTATCTCCCAAAAACTTGTAAACTGGAAGATTACTCACTCCAGCCTTCTAATTTCTTTACACCAACATTTAAACTGAACATCTGTGGCTCAGTTGTAATGTTAATAAATATTTGAATACAGGAAATGGGATGTTGCACTGCTAGAGATAATATGTATCTTCACTCAGTTTTTACAATAAACATCTCTTCCACATCTCCCTTCCTCCCCACTGCATCTGCCGTGACAGATAACCTCTCAAAGCTTTGCCCTCCTACAGAGAAACTGGAAAGAGAAAGGGGAACATCTATCAAGCTTCCCTCTGGGCCAAAGCTGTGTACACTCCCACAGGGGATCTTTAGTGGAAGCACATTTTGTGCTGCAGAACATGTGCTAGTTTACATCCTGTTTTCATTTCTGCAGAAAATATACTTCCTAAACAGTAATGGGGAGAGTTTCTGTAATCTCCTGATTGGCCAGGCTATCTAAGAAGCCATGTTCTCTGAGCAACACAAAAGCCTGGAGGCTTGAAATTGGCACGAGGTGCGTTGGCCCTCTGTTGGAACCTCACTGTTACTTTGCATAGAGTGTTGTGCAGGCCAGCTGGATTACCTCTGGAGACTTGATTAGGAAAAGACAATTATTGATTAACCTGCACAGAAATATATACTCACTACTTCCAGCTGATTCCTGCCCTTTGCCTCTGTGCTATCATTTTTAAACCACAAAGAAATTATACCTTACTGATGTCTAATAATTCACCACCTCCACTGCCTTTGCACCGTTTGGTGCAGCCATTTCCAGCATCACCAATCAATAGCAATACCACACTTCAGAGTATTTGGTGCTCTGTCTTTCTTTCACCTTCATATTCGGCTCACTCATTTGGTAAATTCTGTAACCTGGTAGATTAATAGCTTCCTTTACTAATCTAAGAGTTTTTACTACTTTTATCTTGTCATCTTTAAGGTTCAGCCAAGAATATGCTGAAAACTTGCTTTTTTTCTTAGGTCTTCATTAAAACAAACAAACAAACAAAAAGATGCTGGGAGGATAATCACTTATTTTTAACCATAACTCTATAAGGTTATGCAACTGTCAATGAAAATCTAGTTTCACCTACATACCTTTTATTAATGGTGATGAAGGAAACAAAATATTATTATTACTATTTTGCAAGACTAATAACACTTGATATGAAGTTACAGGTAAACAGACAAAGTGTTTTATACTATTTTCCAGTATGTAGTAAACACTCTTAAAACCATCCTGCATTTCAGACATTGAGATGTAAACTCTCCAAAAATAAAATCTTGTCTCTCTCACTTAACCAGTCTCATAACAGGTAAGTGAACACAACAGATAAAGCATCATCTGAAATGGTTAATCTCAAAGCTTTTAATATTAAAGCATTAATATATTAATACAACATTATTAATTATAATATAGAATTTATTATAGTAAATATATTATATATCATGTAATAAGAAGTATTAATGTGCTTGCTCATCACTCCTCACTCACAAGGCACATAAGTGTTTATCATTTGGGCTTAAACATTCTGTGCCCAGTGCATGGCTGAGTTTGGGTTTGGTTTTGTTTGTTTGTTTGTTTGTTTTTTAAGTGAGTGTGTGAGGTGTGTGTAAAGCTCTGCCAATTCTAGCTATTTACCAAGAATTATGATAACTATTTTCTGTGTCTCACAGAGCAGACTGTATGTACAAAACAAAATGAGAGAATGAGAGGAAAACATGTCAAGGAGGGATCCTGTGCTGTTTCAAGAGGAAAAAAAAAATCCATCCAAGTCTGGCCAAGTTAAAAGCTTTTGATAGAAGCTCATAAATGCCATTTGGACCCTCCTGCCCCTGTGTCTAAGTATCTGATTGTGGTATAAGTTTACACTTGCGGATGGTGCCCAACTTCCTTAGAGTTCCTAGCTCTTATTGGCTCTCTTGAGAGCTCTTCAAACTAGAAAGTGGAAAAGATGGACATCCCCAGGGTTAGCATCCCAGGAGCTAATTTTGGATCAGGGCAGGCACTGAATGCAGGATCAGCCTGTCCATTTTTCCTAAATTCTTGAATATTATTTTTCTATAATAGTTGGACTTGACGATCTTGAAGGTTCTTTCCAACCTTAATAAGTCTATAACATTCTATGACATTCAAGAAGAGAAGGAAAAAGATTTTTGGTTTTAAAACAGAAGGTCAGAAAGTATGTTGGAGAGGAATCAAGTGAAATGAAAGTCAAAGTGCTAGACTTTTAGTTATGGGAACAACCCTTGTACTAGCTAGGTCCTGTACAAAACTGTGTAGAAAATGAGTCTCCAAGTTCTCCTGCTGCTATTAAAAAAAAAAAAAAATCTTATTTCCATTATGTTAATGACTTAAAAATATATGAGTGATCTCTACACTTATTAAGATGAATGTAAAATAATATCCAACCCCAGCATCCTTCTCACTCTGCAGACTAACAAAGAGAGAGCAGCACAATGGGTTGAACAGATTCTTATCTTCTAAATCTTCCCCTCATATCCACAATATGCAAATGAGTGCCTACTTTTAAAGTTAAACATAGTAATCCAATCTATCCTATCCTGAGTCAATACCTGAACTGTGGGCTTCATGGCATCTTGCTTGTTGTTCTTACCTAGCACCTCAATTACAGCCCCTTTTCTGATCTTTGGCCTTCTACAACTCACCAAAGTCATTGCAGGGCTTTCATTTCCATACTGCTTGAAAATGACAGCTATAGAAATAAAGCTGACCCTTCAATTACTGTTCTCCTGGCTCTGGTCAAATCCCATTAAACAGGGGGAAACTGTAGAGTTTACTTCATCACAGGATCCCAGTTTTAAATCGAGAGTTAAGGAGAGGTGTTGTGGGATTCCTTTGTTGTATGCTCATTTTTAGCACAGCTAGTGGTGGATTCGGTGTGGCATGTTACTCACTCTAGCCCTGACTTCCTTGTGACCCCCAGTGTGCACACAGCAGTAATCCTGCCTTCTGGGCAGCCGGGAAAAGCCCAGTCTGTATCTCACCTAGGTAGGAGGAAAGACCTGAACTGCGCTGCTTTGTTTGCCACATTGTTGGGTTTTTCCCTGGCTGTATTGAACCTTGTTTTGTTTTAGCCATTGTTCAGGCCTTGGCTGTACAGGACTAATGTTCTAGATCTCTATTTTTTCCTGTAATTTATTTGCCTTATCAGTAAAGATAGTTCCCTGTGGAACAGCTATATTTAGTTGATTTTGGATTCAGTCTTATAGTGACAGCTGTGCCCTCAAAAGCAGCTTGTAAACAGTTTCATGGAAAGACATAAAGCATTCCAGGGGCTCACCAGGAGAGGAAATGGGGCCACAAGTGTGGGACAGATAAGATCCCTCAGGGGATAAAGATAAGATTTAACTACAGAGACCAACCATTTCAAGTAAATGAGATCATGATAATAGCATGAAGGTAACATGAAGGTAGGCAAGGGGTTTTGGGGAACCACACAGACATGCTTTGGGTGACATGTATTAAAGAAGAAAGCTGTGAGGCAGACAAACTATAAGAGAGGCAGGTCCACTGCTTCATACAGAAGAAGAAAAGTGAGATTTCCACTTTGTTCAATAGTAGTGGAGCAGTTAGGAGGGGAGAACAGTTCTTTAGTGAGCTGTTGCAGAAAACTGGTTTTAAAATTATTTCATTAGCAGTAGAGAACAATCCTGTTGGAAGGAGAAAAGCCATATTCTCACCCTCAGACTCACACCCTTAGCTACTCCTACTCTACTTTCCCATGTTTCTTGTGGCACACTCTGCTTGTTGGGAGAAAACCCCTGCAGCTTTTCTCAAACCTCATCAGGATCAGCCTGGGCAGCACCAAACATATCCATGGGCATCTTCTCTAGCACGGAACTCTCTTCCCTGCTCATACAACAGCTCTCATAGAACTTTGGGGAAATTCACTATATTTAAAAGATCTGCCAAATTGATTAGAAGTGTTCAACATCTCCAAAGCTGTGAAAAATGAGGCAATATAATGCTAAAAATTCTGGTTATTTTAGGTCCTTGTCTTTGTGAAGATGAAGCTTGCAAAGGCTGTACACCTGCACACCTGTTAAAAACACCAAAAGGATTTGGCTGGTGGTTCTTTTCTCCCAGTCTCTTTGATTTCCCCTACAAAGATTTGAAAGCATGCCTCATGACAGGAAATCCAAAAACATTTACTACCTTCTCTGCAAAAGATATTTTACCTGGATTCATTTAACACTTCTGATAACACTCTGCTGAGATTTCTCTAAACTATCACAATTATGAAATGTTCCATGATAACAAGGTTATTGTTTAAACATTATCTGTCTTAATTCTCACAAATTTCTCAGAAGAAAACCCCAATCTCCCAAAAGAATAACTCTTCAATCCCTTATGAGGTTGGAATAAGTACCTAGACAGATGTAAAGAAGGTATGTGAGAGTCGTGCTTGCATTGAAGGCACAGGTATATTTTTAAAGCAACCTCTATCATCAAAACCTTAATTTGCTTCTAGTAATTTGGTACTCTGTTGTTTTATATGCTGTCACACAAAGTTCATCCTGGTTTTCAGCAAGGAATGGCATCAAGCAGAGAGGAAAACTTTTCCAGAGCTGCTGTGTGGCCACCGAGCCTTGACTTTTTGCGCTGGTAATTGACTGATCTGTCTGCATTTCAACAGGGCTCTTGGTCACCTTGACCTATTAGAAAAATCTGCTTGAGGCTGATGTGATTTGGTTCAGGAAGATTTGAAGACCTCACACTTCATCTGTCTCAGGCAAAGTTTGGGGATTTCAACAAAGAAGGGAAGGAAGCCTAAGGTATGGTAGAGTATGGTACCTGGCCTAGGTATGCAAATAATTACTGTTCTATGTAATCCAAAATCTTGGACAATTTTCTGTAGCTGGTTTATTTTGGCTTACATAATTATAAATACATATTTAGATGGCACAGAGCTAAAAAAAAAAAAAAAAATTCTTTCTCTATTGTTTCCCAGTGAGTTTGTTCCATTTTGCAGCATTAAAAAACCCTAGCACTCCAGTGTTTTAGCTCTGCACGCTGCTGTGGCTCATCAAATGTTCCCAGCACAGCAAGTGTGCTGTGGCCTTCTGTACCCACTAAAGGGACAGTCACTTTCAGTGTGGCTGGCCATAGGCTGTACAGCCCCTGTTTGCTCAGCCTCTGCTGGAGGCAATTTAATTCATTCGTACAATACCTGTTGGTCAAAGACAACTTTTCCCCTGAGGCATGTCTATCAAATGTTCTCAAATGGAGAAAAATATTTTAATAGAAGAAAAAAAAAAGTAGTTCTCAGTAAGATGTTATAAAAACACATGTAAGGACTGTAGACAAATTGTATAAGATATTTCATTTCACTTATCAAATGGTTTACCTGTGCTTGAGAATACCCAGAAGACTGGGTCTTGCAAATGCTAAGTTTAGCCTCTTCTCACAGAAGCATTTTGTCATATAGTTATTGTTTATAAATATTCTGTTCTTCTTTCTTTCAAATTCCTCATTTCCAATGAAAGTTTTTCTCAAACAAATGTAAGCCACATCTGAGAGGTTGTTTTGTTTTGCCATACATAAGACCTTGAGATTAATTGCTTAATGCTTGGTATGGGTAAAAGTAAACCACAGAAACCTGGCAACAATATTTGAGTCACTAATACTTTTTTTCAAGCTATGTATTAATGCCAAGTGGCCCCCAAATTAGCACAGATTAAAAAGAAATCAGAAACCATACTAACATTAAGTGAAGTACATTTCTGTTGCATCATGGATAAAAACTCCAGCAGCTCCAGCTGAACTGTGCTGAAGCTGAGTGTGAATAAGCAACATTCATCAAAGGAAATATCCAAGGAACACAGACAACAGTGTTCCAAAAGGTGTTCCAAAGAGTTTGAGAGATTAAAGTTACTAGCATGGTGTGGCTCTGATCCCATAAAACAGATCAGTTCTAAGAGGATAAGCAAACCCTGTCCCCTAAACAAGATTGTTGCCACACTTTATTTCTGGCTTATTGAGAATTTAATATTTAATATTTAATTCTGGGCACAGCCAGAATACATATTTTAGATTTGATTATTTTTAGTCCTTGTGGCACCATTTCCCCCTCTCCTGTTACCCAGGAGACAGCTATCTATTGTTTTCTTTTGAAAAAAACCCAAAGCTGTATGAAGCTATGCCTCCTGATGCTGTGTATTCCACACCTGATAACACCCATTTTTGGCTTGTGCTTCAAACATGCCATTCCTGTACAAAATAGTTTTGCCTCCCTCCATAACCCCAAATATTTCCTGCCTTCTTTCCTCAGTTTTTTGAAGCTAGGAACATATGAAATCCCAGTTATCCACTGATAACTTACAGAGTCACAGTGAGCAGCAGCATCAACAGCAGATATTTCTCTGTTCTAGTGGCCTGTCTTGATTGCATGCACCTTCCTAATGGTGCTTTTTTTTTTGCCATCCAATAATCTTAGCTAAAAGCCACTGCTGTATTTAATCTCTTTTTTTTAAGGATTAGGCAGGGTACAAAAATCCAACAGAAGATGCACTGTGCCTTCTCTGGTAACCATGCAGCCATTTTCTGGTCTTCCAGACTCTTACCTGCTGTGACTGTGGCTAGTTGTGCAGCTAGATAAGAACATCTTTATAGAAGTATCCAGATCATCTTCTAGAATAATTTATGTTGGAAAAGACATTTTAGATTGAATTCAACCACAAACCTAATGCTGCCAAGTCCACCAGAAATGATGGGATGAGCAAATATCCTTTTCCAGGTGCTTTCTAGAGTGCAGCTGGTGGTGATGGTAGTGAAGATAATGATTACAATTCTTGCTGTGCTTCTCTTCTAGTAACACAGGCATTTCATCATGCACCTTCCCAAACTCCTTGCTCTCATGTTCCCACCTGCTATGCCACTTGAACCGACTAGAGCGTGGTTGGATGACAACTGGAAGTGTCCAGACTGTTACGCTTCCTGTGTGATTATTACTGATCTTTCACCATCACAGAAATGGGAGTTATCCCCTCCCCCGAAGGCCTTACAGACAAGGAGTACAAAGCACCCAACTCTCAGGTTTCCTGCTGCCCTTCCTGCCTCAGACTGTGGGTGGTTCAGGATGATGATTTGCAGACCCATCTATTTTCAGCATGACTTCTCAGCCTTTAAAAAGTCATGGCATTATTTTTGCTTGCAGGGATCTAGCTTGTGTGAAGATACATGCCTAAAGTCTGCTCCCAGCAGTTTTTCAGCAGCTGCCTCACCCCAGATCGGGCTTACCTCTGTACTCAGCAACACGCTGGACTTATCTTAGACAGACATTATCTTCTCATTTGAGTGCAGCCCATTCACATTACAGAATGCATGTTCTCTGTACCACATATCCTGGTGGGAGGTCTCCTATGGACTTCCTGAGCTTGTTTGCTCAGTTTGATGAGCTGCTAACACTGTTTGATCTGGAAAACAGTCACAGCAACAAGATACACATGGTGATCCCAGAACCAAGACAAGACAGAGGACACCCAACAGAAGCTTTTGAAGGAAGTGAAAGATTTTGGCCGACTTCTACTGTCCAGCCCCACAACAACTGCTCCACACAATGATCTGACTTTAGGCATAAGGAGCCTTTGAAGAGGCTTTGTCAAAGTGTAAAATCCTCAGAACATCTTGGTAGTGATCGGTAGATAGTGATCTTAGTTATGACCACCTCCAAATCAATTCTCTGAATATTGAGTCTTAAATGCAAATAGTACAGAAAATAAGCTGAGAAGAGATTCTTTAGAGAGATCAATGTGTTTCTCAACTGTAGGACCACCACAGCTGTCAGGCAAAAATGACGTGAATAAAAAGCAGTAATCCTGAAACAGGCAGAAATAGAATCCTGAAATAGACATTAGAGAACTGGATGAGTATGAAATATTCCTGAGCCACACCTACCCTGGGAACTGACCAGCAGACTTACCTGGTTAATGAAGACCTATACAAAGCATCCTGTACAAAGACCTATACAAAACCCCTATATGCAAACTGCTGGGCTCTGTCTATAATGCATATTTTGAAGATGTTGTTTGTATAAAGCTATAGTATTATTCAATCACACCATGAGCAATGCTATCAACATTACATAAAATACTTCATATATTGCAAGTTTTTAATCAAAAGTGACTAACTTTTTTGATGCTTAGTCCTACAAGAGAAATCAGACCTTGATCTTCTGTTTACAGAACAAACCCATTACATTAAATTTCCAAAAAAGAGTAGTACAGATCCCATAGAAGTCATTGGCCTGAACTAGCCAAGCATTAGTCTTCTAGTGGAATCCTGAAAGGAGGATTATGGTACTAGCACACACCTATTAAAAGGATAATTATGCTGAAGAAATTAAACAACCTACACATGATGCCTCAAGCTGTTGTACAGTTTTCTTGCAGTTTGCTTTAAAAGGCCATTGGCTGCTTCCACTTTTTTTCCAGATGCAGGGAAATACCTTCTTTGAGACTGTGCCAATCTAAACTACAGAGTTAGTCATAGACCATAATGACTTAAAATTTAGAACAACTTCAAGAGGAGAGCACTGAGCTCATGTTCAGGCTGGAACTGTGACCCTGGTTGTTTCAAGTCCAAGGACAACCTACAGCCAGACTCAGTTCTTATATAACATTGTAAAACATTTCTAAGAGTCTCTCTCCTAATCCTTTAGCAAGAAGTGCTTCTTATCCTGGACTTATGGGGCATACCTGGGCAGCACAGGAGAGCTGTGCCAACTGCCAGTGCTTAACGAGGGCAGAGCTCTAGCTTTTCATCAAGAAAAAACTTTTAAATAACACATCCCCTTCTGCTGCGGCTGGCAAGATGAGCCTGCAAGTTACCTCCTCAGCTCTCCCTCTGCAGCAGTATGCATGTAACATTAGAGAGAATATAAAAATTAGAGCAACTTCAAATTTTTAAAATTTTTTTATTTTTTTTTTAAATTAAGACACCAACTATTGTTGCTGTTTTAATCATCAGGAACCAATACCAACAAAGGCTTTATTCTTGCTGGAGATATGAAATAAGGAAACATAGCACTAAGATTTTAAAGGTGTCCCTTTTCCTATGAAGATTAGAGTCAAAATGTCAGTTTAAACCAAGCAAAACAGCCGCTCCCCCCTTCCTCTCTCCCAACCTCCATACCACAAAACCTAAACCTATCAGAGACAGAAACAAAAGCCAGAAGTCCCTGGAGCCTGTCTGTTGTTTCTGGAGGTGGGTCAGCTGGACATTGCCTTAGTTCTGTTTCCAGTTAGCTGATATTTTTAGGCTATTCTCACTTTGTGTGTACTATTTGCTGAAAAGACCACAAAGCTGCAGTATTATCTTATTATCTGAGTTTCCTAAAGCCCCTCAAACCCTGACAGAAAGAATGAATAGATTGAGTTCTGTTCTATACTGTCACTTTGAATTACAAAAGTATATCTGTATTTATTTATATAGAATTACATTTTTAATGCATTGCAAAAAAACCCCAACTCTTTACATGTTCTGCTTATATCTAATAGTTTTCCACTTGACTCAAGGGCCAGCCTTTATGTAACACCTGCTTGTTCATAGGAACACAACTTCAAAACCCAGAGAGAGCAAGGGCCCAAACCCATCATTACAGCCAAGTGCAGTTTGTAGTACTGTGCGTAGTTCTATTACACCACTGGTGAGGTTTGGCACAACTGAGCCTTCCAAGACAAAGGCAGACAATGAATCAAAGTAGATCCTCTGTAACAAGCTTAAAATTTTAAGAGCAAAAAGCACATCATTGGCCTTGAAGTGCAGCTCCTGCAGTACCACAGCACACAGCCCATGCTCAGTCTCAGCCCACTGCTCACCTTTTCCTCAGCTCAGAAAGCAGAGCAGTGCAAACACACTTACCTGGCTGTCCGTGGGCTACAGAGGTCCTGGCACAGGCTGCATCCCCTTTATACGGCAGGCCTTCCACTGCTCCCTGCTCCCAATGTTCCAGTAAAGGAGAACTGTTTATGCTACTGCACTGATAAAAATCACCTCAGAGGGGCCCAGAGCTGCCCTCATAGCTCATAAATTATATAGTTTTACTCTGCTTGGCACAGGCTTGAACCCTGTTATAATTTAGGTTAAAAGACAGCACAAAGTTTCTGCCTTTTCAGAGCCCTTCGGCAGTTTTGCTTCAAACCACAGGGTCTGGTCAGGCCTCTACAGGTGTTCTTAATTAGGAGAGAATCCACATAAGGCACAAGCCTTAAAGATATATGGCTTTTAAGCACAAGCCTTCAAAACTCAGCCCTATCATACCATCATCTTCACTGAGTTATGCTTACAAAGAGCACAGATAAAATAGTGTTTAATCAGAACTGCTGCTTCCCTTTGCAAGCAAAAGATAATGAAATAGCTATCCTGGAGTATGAAAGCATTGAGTTATCTCATCCTAATGTAAGTGCATGGTTGATTCACCTTCCTGTCTCTGACTTGCTTTAACACTTAGATTTAAAAAGTACTTTTGCCCTTAAAGGTAAGTGCCGTTTATAAAAAACCAGCATGGAGACTTCTTGCAGAATGTGATTATTTTTGGGAGCAAATCACATGGTCTCTAATTCACATTTTCTAGAGAAGACTGAATGACTTTAAAAAGCAAAGAATTCAGAGAGACAATGTGAAACTATGCATGGAAATAAATATGCAGCTGTGGCCTAGATGGTCATTTAATGATGCACAGCCTGTGAGGATGTATGGGAGTGACATTTTTTCATTTTGAAAGAGTCAGAGGAAAAGAAGGCACAAGCAATTATGTTACACAGTGCCATGAAATATACTGGACCCTTTCTTAATGCTGGATAAAATGAGACAGCCTTACAAAAGCATTGTCACTGTCATACCCCAAAGGATTTTCCAAAACAAGAGCCCTGGCTTTCCAAGCACCAAGTTTCCAGAGCAATCTATCAAGGAATCTGTCATATAAAACAACTAGAAGGTCTGGGACCATAGGCATTTGTCTTTTCAAAGGTCATAAAGTGTCAGTGGAGCATTTTCCTGCTCCCTGAATTATGAACAGCAGACCTGTTCTGTGGCCGAGTTGGTTGTGCCTTAATTCTTGTTTGTTGAGGGAGTGATGATCATTTGTGGCCCGTGGAAATTCCCTACCAGGTTCTCCGCAGTGAGACTGTGCTCCTGGGGGTTCCTGCTGTAAACTTCTCTGAAGATGTTGCAATGTTTCAGGACTCTTCAGATGACCAGCTCCAGAATAATTTGAGGAAGATGTCAGGATTGAAGGGGCCAGGTCAGAATTCCACCTGTGCAAAGCAACATAAGCCAATTATAAAAGGCTGTAGGCCTATCCTACTTTATTTTGAGTGCTGTTGCAGTAGCTGGGGCATCTCTGAAAGTTCAGGGATTACATAAGGCCTCTGTCTTTCCTAAGTATTGGACTGGAGCATATTCATGCTCCATTTGAACCTAATTTAGCTGTTATTTTGAACCATGTCTATAACTGTCCTACTCTCTGTTAATGTTTATAGAAAGCCTAAGAACATTAGCTTTTACCTTTGGGCTTCTCATTGACATGTCTAAAGTATGTGAACAACAATGGAATCAACAACAGAGCTGTAAGAAAATTTGCACCACCTGATAAGGTCCCAAAATAAAGTTATGCAATCTCTGTAGTGGATTCAGCAGACCTAAACCTGAAATGCATTTATAGGCAAAGTCTTCCCAGGGAGAATTTCTTGGTTAGATTTTGATTGAATTTATCTTGACTAATTAAAAGATCAATTTTAAAAGGGTGGTTTTAATGTCTCTGTACTCCCACACATCCATGGCTATTTTCAGAACTACCCAGGATGCATTTTCATTGATTACAGTGCCCAAACAGAAGCCTGTCTTGGTATTAATGCAGAGCAGCTATTTTTCAGGGCCTTAACTACACATTGCTACAACAAGCAGGCTGAACTGCAGCTGCCCTGTGGCAAATGCAGGAAGGGATGTTTTGATTTTCTGATTCTGGCCAGTGGATGTTGTAAAACAGAATATATGCGATATATAATGAGCAGCATGCCTCTCAAACTGTGCTGAAATAGGTAGATTTCAGACTTGCCTACAGGATGCATTTGGCCATGATTATAAAGCCAAAATGTGGGTTCAGGGAAGGTGAATATAATAGCAATATCTATACCATAATATCAATACTGTAACATAATAATATTTTTATTCAGTAGGTGTTATTTCTGAGGGCTTCTAAATGTTTGGTGAATCTTCCCCATCTTTTATTCCAGAAATCCTCAGCATTCCCAGCCTCCAGTTCAACAGAACCTGACTGAATTCAGAAGTCCCCTGGATGGACTTGCTGGCTTAGTGCTGGGCAGTGTCACCAGCTGAATTAGGAACCTTCATTTGGTAGTGGAACTGCTTACCAGTGCCTCTTCTGGAAGAGTATTTTTAGTTCTGGATGTCTAGAAAGTCCTCAGCATCACCTCATAAATGTGCCAAATCGACATTAATTTCCAAAAAGTTCTAATATGAGAAGCAATTATGTCAAATAAGATTCTTGGCTGACAGAAGCTGATGTTATCACTAAAAAAAAAGATCTGGCAAAGCCACAGTGATAATGATATGAAAACTAAATAAGCACAGGAGATAATACAAAGATGCTGAGTTGAGCAGGAAATTATTTCTAATATGAAGTAAGCCTCTCTTTTATAATACTCATTCCACCAAAATGGATGCATTTAAATTTCTCTTTAGGTGCCCTTATTCATTGCTGTTTACAGAATATTAGTTTAAATGCAGACTTCATTTAATTCTGGCTAGGTCAGTAATTGTGATAATGAACAAGGTGTAGCCTCAACCACTGCTTTAAGAGGAATAAATGCTCATTTACAAAATAAAATTACTTTCTTTTTGTGATTTCATAGAGGCATTAAAAAAAAATCATGACCCTGTGCAGGGTCAAGTGAAAAGTTAGATTCCATGAAAACTTAATTTAAAGTCATGGCAGTTTGTGCTGTGACTGCTACCAAAATTGTTTAATTCACAAAATAGATGATGAAGCTGGCTAGGGGTGTAATAGTTCAGCTTTTTAAAGTGGTTAACTTGCTCTTCTTGCCTTAACAATCAGAGGAATTGATTTGAGTTTTTTTTTTAAATTATCTTCAGCATATTTTGTGATATAACCTAAAGAATTCTTCTTTAAATTTGCTTGCTTATAATATCATGCAGTCCAATTACATTCATTCTAAAAGGGCTCAATTCAAAGCTTTGAAATTAATGCCAATCAGTTTCTTCATTATTTCCTAATAAATCGCAGCTTGATCAGTGAGTTCTGTGAGAGACTTCCGTGTCTTCTGCATCCTCTGTAGAGAGTGCACTGGCAGTCAGGACGATGCCTAATTTGGGGCACGGCATGGCAAGTTAATGCATACAAGAAAACCACAGAAATGAAACTCAACTGTTGTATGAAAAAGGTGGGAGTGGATGTAGGATTGTAGTTTTGCAACAGAACTTCCATTTAGGGGCAGTGGTGCCAGTGTGCTCTCTAACTTGAGCCTTGGCAGAGAATCTGACAGCTCTGCCTGGCGATGGGGAATGAGAGAAAGGCCTCCCAAAACCGTTCTTCAGATCTCTCACTGGGAAAGTGGTATGTTTATTTCTGCAAGAGTATCATCTGTTTACAATTGTAATAAAGTTCTTTCAGTTTTGTAAAAGAGAAGAAAACCATTCAAATTAGGGCTTTGTCCAGTAAGGCAGGACATATCTTTTCTGATTTTAGAAGTGACACATACATTAAAGGTGTGCAAGCAAACCAGTAAATTATTTATTGCCTGTGCCAATCTCTCAGCTGTTAAATAAGTTTAGTAGTACAGGCAGAGCAGCAAAACGCCACATTACTGGTATCTATTTTATGGTGATGGTGAAAAGAAACGGGAAGCAAAATGAACTGTGATATGCAAGTAAAGACTGAAAGAATCACTGGGGACACTACAGTGGAAAAGGACAAGCAATTGGAGAAAAGAATATGAAGGAAGAGAATTATGAAGCAAAAAGCAACAAGAAGCAGGTGGGGAACAACTTGGTAGTTTGATACAGTTACTAATTTACAGTAAAAGTGAGTATGAAGTCTTATTAAATGTACAACTAATGCAAAAGTTGTTTTGTTCACATGCCTGTGCTCCTGAGCCCCCTAAAATGTAGTAATGTCTCAATTTTAAGGTCAGAAGGGCTCTCCTAGTCTGAGTTCTCTTCCATATACAGTGTGCATCTCATCCAGCAATCACTGTAACTGTGCTAAAGGAAATACCTGGCATTTTTAAAGAATCTACATTTCTCCCATATTCTCTTCACCTTCTTGGAATATCCAAAGCTTCAATTTATTGAAGACACTAAGTATAGGTCCTTCTTTCATGTGGGCAGGGATCAGTCAATGTGTCCTTAGAAGAGCTGCCAAGAACTAAGCTAACTTTGAGACTGACTTGCTACAGTTTTCTGTTTAGGCTCGAAACCTTTGTAGCTGTTATTTTCTTCATTTAACACAAGCATTCAGTGATAACCTGTGAATCCAATTACAATGTCTTACTCAGAGGTTTTCGGTTTTCTTAATTTCTTTATAAACAACAAAAATGTTCCCTTAAAAATGTAAAATACCTTTTAATTTACGAGTTCATTTGAAGAGATGCCGTCATTCCACTTACTACCCTTGTGTTAAATTAGTACTTTTCAATTCACAGACTTCACCAATGAGCCTCAAGGACTTTGTTCCTTCCCTGCACATAATAGGACTTCCTACCTCCCTTTCTATCCTACATAGAAAAGCGAAATCATTGCCAGTGTTTAGGCTCTAGGCAGTTTTTGGCCTCAAGTTTTATTCTCACAGTTTTTTCTCCCCCCAGTGCAGAGGCAGTGATTATGCCTGTGGTGATCTGACGTGTTGGTGCCTGTGTGTGCAGGAACCTCTCCTTGCCAGGGATGCTCTGCCTGGGCACCAAGCACGGGAGGGTTGATCACTGTGAGCTGAGACTGAACGCAGTACCTGCAGAACCACCTGGAACAAAGCCGTTCCCATCATCCATGGATTCTTATTGTCACTTAACCGCCAGGCTTCTAAAAGTTGGAAGAGGGGAATTCATGATCTGGTGACAGTACTCTGTCCTCAGTTTACTTTGGGACATAGAGCCAAGTTCTGAGGTTTCAAAATGAGCCTTCTTCCCTCAAGTTTACTTTTTGTTGAATAAATGTTGCTTTTACTTCTTATGCCACTTCAGCTGCAGAAGCCAGAGTAGTTTACTTCCTACAGTCTTCTTGGAATTACAATATTGCTCCCCAAAAACTAATTTATATTGGTTAAAATTATAGAAACCAGTGGATTACTTGTCACCAGACATTCAACTTTTGATATATTTGCAGTTACACGTCTCTGATAGTCTGACTGACAATATTATAATTCCATTGGGGTTAAGAGTCGTTGATTTATTGAATCTTACTCCAGTTTGGTGGATTATAGTAAAGGAAAAAATAGTCATCTTCATTTAAAAATACAAGTATATAACTCTTCTGCTTATGTTCTAGTAAGGATGGTGCATAACAATCGGAATTGAAATGACCAAATAGGAGGCTACAAATCCCACAACTTGCTAGATTTTTATTTATAAAATTAAGCTAAGAGGGGATCCAAGTGCTCCACTGACTTCCAGGGGCATGCATTAAGTGTTTGGTAGTTATTCCATTCAGAGGACTTTTTTTTCTTTTTTCTTTTTTTTTTTTTAAATAGGATTCTCATGTCTGTGAAAATTTTCGGCTATTAGGTGAATCTTTATAATATGCCCTTCTCTAGTGCATGAAACTGTTGTTGGAACTTGCATTCATTCTCATATCCAAAATGATGTAATGAGAAAACAGCTAATGTGCTTAGTTTTTTTTAAGGAACTAACATGGTAAGTCGTGGAACACAAATTTCAGTAATTAACATGTTTGCTGACAAAAGCTATTTGTATGTTGATGGCAAGCTGCTTCCCTACTGCATTTTCTGTGCAAATGAAACTGCATGTAGGTGCCTTCAGAGCTGAAACACGCTCGATAGCGAGCACCTTTCCCATCTTTTGGTAAAGTGCCTGAAAGGGCAGGATTGAAGAGAAATTGCTTGGGTATGGATACTGACCTTCAAGGGTAAATCTCAACTACGAGGATAATTTATACCCTCTTTTAGGAGACTGTGTTGTGAGTCATTTCTGTTGCAGGGTAATGTGATGGAGCACAGTGCTGCTGCTGAAGCTGAGATATCCCCTAGGTGTCTATTGAATCCATTAGGCTCTGAAAATTCAGCTCACTGATTATTGACTTACTCTGCAACAGTTTAGTGTTTGTGTGGAGCTTTCACTATCAAAAAGCTCTGGCGATTCCACATTAGAAAGTAATTTTCCATATGGCTTACTGGGAATTTAAGCACATAAACAGATACTGAGCAGTGATAATTAATGTAGTTTATTGAACAGGTTTCAGATTAGAGACATAATTTTCAGAGCTTTGTCAGTTTCTGTCTGAACATAGTGTTTATGTTCCTGGGAATTTGACTTTTCCTCTTGTATTTTATTTTCCTTTGTTCTCCATTTCGATAATAAAAGGTAAATGCAGAGGTAGGATTGTGCTGATGCGGTGGAAACATACTTCATTGCAGTTTATAGACAGAACCTCTGCAAGGAATAATGTTTATGTGATCATCTCATTTTGCCGCAGATGTTTTAGATTAAGCTTCTTCCTACACAGTCTGCCCAAAATACATGAGCAGATACTATAATATGTTGCATAGAAGATTGATATGGAATAGAAGCTGATGTGAAATTACAATGAGCAATTTAAGTGCAGACGTGGCGATGTCCAGTTTTTCACACTGAAATGTTAATGAGCAGAAAAGAAACTGGAAACAACAAGGACTTGCTCCATAACCAGGTCTGCTGGGTGTCCTCAGTGGATATAAATATAAATATAAATAGCAACACGTGGGGTATGGATTCATTTGTATTCAAAACAGTTTCGCAACATCTTTCTTTTGATAGAAGGAAAACAACCAAGCACAGCAAGTTTATGGTACTGTGCAAATCTGTCACAGGCAAGGAAAACACAGCCCCAGCCTCCTCCAAAAGGAGATGGGCAGGGCCTGCTTGGGACCTACAGCCGTGCACATCCTGTCCAACATCCTCAGGGCAGCAGGGGCCAGTGGGACTGCATCCTCCCCAGGGAGCTGCGAGCCCGCCTGTCCCGGCAGGATCCGTCCCTCGGTGCGCTGAGTGCCCCTGGAGCTGGCACCCAGCTGGCCAGGAGCATGGGCACTGTCCCTAGCATGAGCCCTGGGCAACAGCCTGGCACCTCGCATCGGGGGGGTTTGTCCTGAATTTGGCCTTCAAGATTATTTGGGCTTGGAAGCTTGTGTTTTGCTCCCCTGTAGATTTCCTCTCTCCTTTTTCCCCTGCTTTTCTTTAGTATTGGTGTTTGTTTTCTTTTGTTTTTCATGCTTTCAGGTAAAATTTGGCGCTTGAAGTTGATCTTTTTTAGTAATTGGGAGTGTTTCTCTGGTTAATGAAGGTCATGGCTAAGGTTCCAGGATTAGGTATTGTTAAAAGCTGCTCTGCCAAGTTCCTCATAAATAATTCCTAGCAGATTTCTCTTCCAGGGCTTGTCATGCTAACATAATTTCAATTCAGAGTAAAAGACAAATGTTATTAGGACTCAATGAAGCAAATGCAGGAAAGGATCATTTAACATAACACTGATAAAACTGGCAGTAGATTACAGGAAATTTCTTGTCTGAGCTATGAAAATGTTGTAAGTTTCTGAATTTATGACATTTTCTTCTAAATCTGAAGGTTTGATGTGTTAATTTTATGATTTTATGGGTAGACAGATTTTTTTGTTTGTTTTGGTTTTTTTTTCTTAAACTTTGTGTAATGTTCCTCAAAAGATAAATGCTCTTTAATGTATAAATTTTGCAACCTAATTATGAAATAACAGTAATTTTACATATAATTCATAATAACAGAATTTTGAAGAGATTTGAACACTTAAGAGATAATATACCACTGTAACTTCAGAATACTGTTGTAATTTGTAAAGCTTGCTGTGGGCTCAAGGAAATAGTTGTGTTTCACCTTAGATTCATTATATAGGCAGAGAGTCTGGTAACACAGAATCTGCATTTCAGTGACTAATATCATCCAAACTCTTCAGTGACTAGTCTCATCCAAAAAAGCTCTGTTCTTTGAAGTCAGTGGATACTGGATCAGACTTTAAAGGGAATTAATACATAATTATATTATAAAAAGCTGAGGTTCCTTTTAATTTTTTATATAAATACCTCAATGACTGATGTCA
The DNA here is from genome assembly GCA_013396955.1 of Regulus satrapa. Taxonomy (NCBI): domain Eukaryota; kingdom Metazoa; phylum Chordata; class Aves; order Passeriformes; family Regulidae; genus Regulus; species Regulus satrapa. The sequence continues at coordinate 374,572 of VWZN01010524.1, read as the reverse complement.
TGGATTCCTTTTATTGTTTTTGGTTTTTGTGGGGTGGGGAGGGGCAGGGTGAAGAATAAAAGATAAAATTATAACTAGTGGGGGAAAAGGATTTCCATCATATTAAACATTTCAAGGTTTTTACATCCCTTTTAGATATGAAGCAATGTGAAAAATTTTCGATTCTCAGTATCTGAAATGCAATTCAGAAAATTCTCTCAAGCTTGAAATAGCTCATTTAAGAAACTTTAATGCCTTTTTAAAAATTTTGACTCTGCTCAAATATGAAGTATATTTCAACTTTTTATTTTAGTCTATTAAATCCTAGGAATTGGTCTTCATCAAAAGAGATATAAGCATACCTTTGAAGAAGTGCTTAATAGTTTTTCTCATGACAGATCTGACTTTCTCAGTAGCAGCTTGTGCTATCACATTCTAGTTAAGCTGACATGGAGAAACATAGACACCTCTCAGAAGAGCAAGAAGTTCTTCTGAAGCTCCTGAAACATCTCATCCTGGATACAATTTTTAGAGGAGCCGTACAACAACTGACTCTGCTCCCTCACCTTGTCAGACAGGACTTCTCATCTCCCATGAAGCAGCCTGTAAAATCCTGTGAGTATTATGGGCCAGGATGCAGATGCTCCTTTTTCATGGAAAGATTTATGCTGTCAGAACTCACTTGGGTACATTTGAAGACAAGCAGCTGGAAAAACAAGGTGTCTAGGTGAATTCTTGAATTTCTTCCAGAGACAAAGTGACCCAGACTGATAATCCGTGCATTCCTACAGTGGCAGGAAAATGCATACATATGTCTCAGCAGTAATTCCCTCTCCCAGCTTGAAACATTTTTTCCCTTCTATTCAGACTCATACATGATACTGTTAAACAGGCACAAGACTTTGATCTTCCTCAGAGTCTAAATCCTAAGAATGCTGCAAGAGTCATTAATGCAGTACTGAAGAGGTTCTGTGAATCAAAAGATTTTGAGGTTCTACTTTAATGAATTTTCAAGCTGTTACCACTTGCACATAATCCTTTTTAATTGTCCTCCCAATTGCTTGTGAAAATTCAAATTCAGAACAGGTATTTTTGGCCTCACCCAGCTCTAACTGTTCCCTTAGTAATATCTATGCAAAGCATCAATTGCTAAATTGAACTTGCAAACATTTAAAAAATGGTTTCCTTCCCTCTTTGAAAGCATTTCATTCACAGCACAATTTCATTCATGAAAAGCATTGAAGCATGTCAGGATACCTGCATATTTATTTTTTCCCTTGGCCCCCAGCTGAGGCACTAAATCTTATGCTTTCTTTTCAGACTTTTTGCTGCTCCGTGGAGCAGTCAGGCTGAGAATCCTCTGCAGTCCTCTGGGGTTAAGGAAGATGGTGTGAAAAAGAAGCTGCAGAAAGAACACCTGTACTAGCAGGAGGAAATATTATTTTGGGAACAGAAGAATTAATTGCTGGATGTTGTGGCTGTGTGGAAAATTAGGTCACCCTAATTTTTCATACTATTACAAGACTAGGTAACTAATCAAAAACCAGTAGTGTAATAAGGTCAGAGAGTTTTTATGGGGCTGTTAGACAAGTCATAGGCACCTGTACAAGTGGAAGAGCTCCCAGCATGTGTGAGCTCAGCAAGGAGGAGCTCAGTGAGGTTTTTTCTGGATATCCTACCACATAAAGGCTTCATTTTGTGTATTTTCAGATAAATTATAAAATCTGATCTAGCTGACTACCAAAGCCAGCTGGATCAGGTAGTCCTCTGTTCCTTAGACACAGAGACTCACCCTGTCCCTCTCCAGTGGAAATTTTCCAGGAAATGGCTGGTGTAAATCATACCAAGGTGCCACCAGGCTGAGTTTCTTGCTAGAATTTTAGTATTTCTCTGGATTTCACTTGTTCCTTGTAATGATAGTTATTTTGGTTATGCAAAACCTCTGCCCTACCTTTTCTCCCTGCAATGTAGAAGTTTGAACACTACTGTATCTTCCTGGATTCTTTTTTTTTTCTTTTCCTTTTTTTTTTTTCTTTCTCTTTTCTTCTTTTTTAATGCTGTTTTTGACAGCCAGTCAATTTTTTTTATCTCCCTTTGAAGAAGCTACTCAGCTAACTTCAGGGATGGTAAAGGAGAGGTATTTTTAGAGTAAGGGAAACAAAAAACAACTGGTTTATTTATTGTAAAAAACTGTGGAGGTCATTAGCTTTGAGGCAGGCTGATTGCATGTCTGCCACACTCATGACAGACACTTCAAAGTGCAGAGACATTCTACAACACTTCAAGGAATTTCCTGCTCTGCAAATAATGTTGCAGAAGAAACACTCGAGAACAAGCAGTGCAGCATTGCAGAAAATCCAGGTGGGATCTTTAAGAAACCTTCCAGTTTTATGAAGTAGGGGAATTCCATTAGGAGTGTGGACTATTTGTTTTAACACAATCATTCATTGGGATAAGAAGTAGAACTTGCTCTGTAGGTTTGTAATTGCTGAAATTAGTAAGTGTGGCTCATCACTCTCTGCAGTGCTATACCAATTTACTGTGCTCTTTTATCTCAATTACTTTCTGTGTGAGTCTTATATTTCGCTATTAAACTTCTGTAATTGTAACACTGTGGTAATAACATTGACATACTGAGTATTATATGATGGGCTATTTTACATTACTCTGACTGTCTTATTTACATTATAATTATTAGTGTCTATATAAATGTGATATATTGAACTAATAAAGTTTTCAGACAACTGCCATAGCTCATTGATTTTTTTCTGTGCACAAATTTACCTTGCACTCTTGGTTGGATTTCCCTTCACTTTCAAGACTGGCATTTGGAAAATAAAGCCTTCCACTTCAGCCCCATAGAAATGATACTTAATACCTCATTTTATCTTGATTTCATTAGGCTGACAAAGCAGATGGGAAGTACCAAAATCATATTTTCTCAACTAATCTGTTATTTTGTTCAGAAGTACTGCCCGAAGCACCCTTCTCAATCATCCTGCAGAACTGATGACCGAGTCATGATTTTGAGGTTAAACAGCACTCTGAAATCTTAGTGGTGTTCATTAGCCATGCAATTCTCTGCTGAGAGGAACTGGGGCAATGCCTTTTGAACGGCACAGTTGCTTCAGCCTTCCTCTGTCTGCAGAGCTGAATGAGTTCCTTATGTACCCTGTGTGTCCTTCAGGGACCAAGTCTGCAGCCAGTCCTACCACAATCTAAAAGTCAGTTTAAAATGTAGTAAAAGAAGATAAAACGTAATCCAGAAAAAAGGCACTACTGATTATAACCTCATGCTGTTCAGGTCTTCTTCATTTACTGGGGTTTTAACAAATCCTTCAAACTCCATCTAGCACACCACCAGCTTATAACTTTAAAAACTACACATAGTAGATTTCATGATAATAAGAAGATTAGGATAAATAACAATTGTCAAAGAAAAAGGTAAATACCGACTGTAAAGAGTTTAATCTCTTTATGGTTCTCCTCCTGTGCCCTGGTCTAAGACAACTCAGTTGTCAACCATTTCATAGGAGATTGAGGTTTCTCCCAACAACTGTGATAAGAGGGATTTTGCTCCACCTCTCTTGTTTATCTGAGCATTTGTTGACAGTAAGCTGTGCACAGTGCTGTGGGTTGGGATAATAGTATGTTATATTGTGTGTTGGCCCTTTGTTCTCAGCATACATTGATTTCCTTTTTCCTGAGGTGACCTTCATATTCCCTCTGTGTTGAGCATGAAGGGTATTTATTTCAGACTCCTCCCTTGTGTGCTTAACTAAGTCCTGCTGATGCTACCAGAAATTACAGAAGAAACACTGTGTCAGAAGATCCCAAATTGCAATGTGTGTGGGTCAGAGATCCCAGTGCTGCGATTCCAAGCAGTGTTAGAACCTACTTTGGAAGCTTTTAACTTTCCAGTGTCTAACTTACGTTTTAGATATTTATTCCAGCTGCTGGAAACACTCATAGCCTGTGACACCACCTGCTGGGTAACACCTCTGTGAAATGTTTATCTTGCTGGAATCACAAGTGTTTATAAGGGATTAAGGACAACACCATTCAAATGAGGAATAGGATTTAGAACCATCAAAGGTCTGTGCAAAGGTTTTGCTCCTTTGGGGGTTTGATACTTTGTCATTAGTGGCACATATTCCCTGCTCTGTTTATTGGTGCAATACACATGCAATTACACTCCCTATAGCTTCTTCTAACTAACCATGTGGGTCGAACCTGCAGAAAGCACCTTTGTAAAGACAGTGAGTGGTAAACTTTACTGTAGAACTTTACTATGCCCTGCTATAGTAATATCGAGATGCAAAGCCTTGTTATTAATGCAGACAGTTCTGAAGGTAGGAGCAAACAGTGAGAAAAATGGCTTTCAAGGCAATTATTTTGCAGACCAGGGAATAATTGTGATGTTCGAGGTTGATTTATCTCTGCTTCTTTTCTGTCCACAGCACATTAATGCAATATTTTTAGTATCTTCCCAGTGGAAAGAAAAATGGACAAAATAAGAAATTAGTCAAACAGCAGCCATAAGGAACTGATATCTAGGTCTAGAGCTCTAATTATACTCTAGGCTTAAATGAGTTGCATTTTTTCTGCAAAGTAGATTGTGTAGATTGTTGATAAAAGGTTAAAGTCTAGACTAAATCCAAAGTAATACACACTCTTTTTTCAGGCTTTGATTCAAGAGTCTGTGTCTGTGTTTGTGTAAGGACTGCATTGTCATTGCCAGACTATGCTGAAAAGGAATGGGAAACAATATGGTTCCTGAAATATTAGCTTCTAGATAGGAAAATGCCACAGATTTTCAGTTAAATCAAAGAGGAGAACCATGATTTGACCCCTTTTTGTAGTGGCCCAAAGGGATATGAGGTACAACCATATCGATATTATGAACAGAAGACTCAAAAGGTCTGGAGTGTGTGAAAGGCCAGTAACCAGGGAGCTGGTAAAATCCACCACAGGATATTAATCAGATTTCCAATGCTCCTTGCTACCATCTGACCAAAAAATAGGAAGATTCTAATGGAAATGCTTTTTATTCCTGTGTCTGCTGGTCCTTGAAAAAGAAGCTGTCGATTACTCAGTAATTCAACTCCAAGTTGCTTCTATTTCTCCCAAGTGATTCAAACAAGGTAGAATAAATCTACTCCTCTTGAAACCAAAGAGATTTGTTGTGCACTATAAACTGTCGTGAAGCTCTCCAGAAGAGAATGAATAAAGCAAATCTGCAGAAAAAACTAGTGTTCCCCAAGGATTTATTCTCTCCAAATTTAAATATCCTCTTTTCATAGTGCTATCTAGGGCAATATAGAGCCCACCCATGAGCAAATATCAGGTTGTTGCACCAAGACCTGTCATTTCTGGGGTCCCAAAAGCTGCAGCTTTCAAGGCTTCTCCATTACTGTCCATCCTGAGCTATAAATCAAGAAAGGTGCACATCCCACTTCTTCACAAGTTCAGATAAGGAAATAAATTTTGCTTCATGAAAGACAAAACTACTGGTCTGGAAGATTAATGAATAATTCCAATCACTTTATAGCAAAAGAGTCTCAGTGATTGATCCCAAGCCAGACAAAAGCCTTGTCCTGCATCACAAAGCTGGGATTCTCCACAAAGGGAAAGGAAGAAGGATATGTAATTTGTGCATGTCACAGAAGTGTTACACACCCAATATAAGCAGCAGTTTATGCAGGAAGGTCCCAGAAATAGAAACAACCAGTCTCTGGTGAACTGGAGGATAAAAGCTGGGATGCTCATCCAGTGCAAGGATCTTACTTGCTTCGCTTCCTTAGCCTTCCACAAGCACTAAACCAAGCCCTAAACAAACATTTACCACATATGAGCAAGATACTTAAATAGATTCTCTGATTATATCTGACAATTATTTTTATCTAGACTGTTTTTCTGTGAAGATAAACTGCAATTACCTGCAAAATTTAAAATACATTGACAACGTAATTATATTGCGTATATTTCTGCAGTGTTGATATTGTCCTGAAAAAAAAAAAATCTTTCATGACTGTTCATTTGAATGTCTATTTTTAATAAAATAATTTAAAAAAGGATGCAAAACAATAATTTAAATAAACATTTTACAGGAATGCCATTGGGTTGTCAGCTTCATGTTTAACAATATGCATTGAAGCCAGAACATCAGAGTAATGCAATTAAGATATGGCTTGCAAATGGAGCATCTCTAGCATCTGGAGCATCAGAAAAAAAAAAAAAAAACCCTAAAGAAAAGCCTTTAATTTTTAATAGAAGCAAGCCTTAACTGTTGTTTGCCAGTGCTAATCTGCTTTGTTGGTGTTTGCTTAAGTCTGAAATGTTCAGATCTAAATCCTAACTTCCCCACAATTCAGAGTATTGCTTTGTTCTTGTGCTTTTCATGTATCTGCCACGTCAGTCAGTTTTTCTTTGAAGTTTCCTCCTGCTAAACTCATCCTGTGAAGACAGTTTCACCCTCTATCACCCCGTGAACCTCACAGGCAAAGTTTTTGGCATTGTCTTGAAATTCCAGCAAATGTTTAAGGTGTGGAAGAAAATCTTTGGGTAAGAGAATGTGCTGGAGAACTCCATTTTCATGTAAAAAAAGATGCTATGGTTCATTATAGATATACCATACCTGTAAGTCATGACTGTTAATAAACTTTTAGTTTTGTTCTTGTGAAAAATAGGTTGATTCTGTTAATTCTGTGTATTACTGCATCATGGGTCAGTTGCCTTGTAAGTGCTGAAAAGGCTGTGTACACTATTTCCTGCAGCCACGTTGGTGCTATGATATTTTCTCACTTTCCCTGTTTTTCCTTTTAGAGGGGAAGAGCATACTGTGAATTATGGGACAGGTGCAAAGAGGGCACATGTCAAAATGCTGTGGCTTAGAGCACAAGTGACCACAGGGATCCAGTCAGATTTAGGTGGTTTAAAGACTATTCATCACTTAGAGTCATTGCTCTGATGCTGCTGCAGCTTGAACAAGTGGGAGGACGGCCAGGGAAGAGAGGAAAATAAAGACACTGTGGTTGGTCTGACTCAAGTACACCTGAGGTTAAACAGAAGTCTGGTGTCTGGGAGGACACCTTAGGCTGCGTTTTGCCTGGAGCATGCCAGCGAGCTGAGGAATCAGATATAATCTAAAATCCCACGCCAGGCTTCCTACAGGTGTCCAGCGTGCTTGGGGTTCCATTTACCACAAACTGTTTTTAGCTTTAATGGCTTTAAATAACAAGATGTTTGAAATCTCAGTGGCCTGTAGGGTTTCAAAACCAAAATGCCAGAGGAAAGAGAGAAAGTGGGAGGGTTTTTCTACTCCTGTGCTTGTTGCTGCATCTGGGCAATTTTAGGTCTCAGCTCTAAAACCTCACTGATGTTTCGCTGAAGGATTGTTTACTTGTTGAAGGATTGCTTGTGAAATATAATCACTGATACATAGCAAGAAACATTTTCATTAATTGCATAAGAAAACACCATTACACATTTCAATATTTTAGAACCTGGGCTTTCCACATGGAATATCTAGCTATGTATAAAAAATTACAAGAATAAGGATTGATTGGGAAGCTGAAACAGCATGTGTGAGAAGTGAATTGATGATGGGCTTCTAGTCTGTGGCCTCACATGAAACATCTGGGGTTTGCAATCCCCCTGTTGGCACAGAGTTATTATCCCTAGCAGCTCTTTCTGTCAGGATATTTTATGATAATGCCTGCTGAGAAAGCTGACATAGCAGTTTTATTATGTATGCTATAGCTATTTATAGTTTTATTATCTATACTATATATAGCTGTGGTATATGATAGTGACAGTGACTCTAGAATGAAGAAGTTAAAACCAACAGAAACAAAAAAAATATTATTTTTATATGGCTTACAAATATAAATGGCATATGCGTTCTGTTAACTTTGCCTTTGCTAAGGAACTCAGATTTTACAGGCAGTATGATTTGACCTCATTTTAGAACAAAGAGAACATATTTTAACTGATGTTAATTTTACTTGATTGTCAGCTAATAATATGGAAGGTGTTGTAATCCTAGTTATATGCAGCATATCATGTTGAATGTAAAGAACCTAAGCATTTTCCAGTATTGATTTCAATATCATGATAATTAAGAACAGGTGCATATAAATTAAAAGTGAGGCATTCTAATTGTTACTAATGAAATCCTTTACAATAATAACTTTACATAATGAAATGCATAATTAAACATTAATGACCAAGATCATTAGTGGCAATTTTATTCCACTTACAGATAATTTTGGCCTTAGGTGAAGCCTAATGTTTTAGTAAAACTGTCATTCATGCTGCTGCTCCTCTGTTTGCTTTACAACTACATCATATTCTAACCTTTAAAAACCTTCTGGATATTGATCTTTTTTATGGATTTAAAGGAAAACTGTTTTCAGATTAACAACGCAGGTGGAAAACTTAATGAATTACCCCAGGTATTATGATGAACCAGGAAATTTTGTGGCCAAGCATCTCTAGAGAGCATTCAGCAGGAAATCCAGCCATCCAGGTAAGTCTGCGTGTTTTAGAATACACTTTGATTTTCTCTAGTGGCTTGAGGTAACACTTTCAGCTTTCTTTTCTTGTGACTGTTGTCACTGTGTTCATAATAGCACACCCTTTTCCCTTTGGTGTCAGCCACTGAGGAGGACATTGATGAAAGAGATGCTTTTCCACAGCTGCAGTCTTATCCTTCAAGCTGAAGCCTAGCCTTGTGTTATTATCACCTCAATACAGGATGGTTTGGGAATAAACTGCACAGGACTTTTCCAGGATGCTGCACTAGATCTGGCTTAGCAATTCCTAGAACCGGGCCAAACAGCAAAGAGACTTTTAACCTACTTATGTGTGATAATTCCTGTCCACTGAAGAAGAGAGGTATCTCATGTTTCACTTGAGCATCCCTACTTACATGTAATTAGCTGAGGAGGTTCACAGTGAAATTTTTACTTGATTACTGGTTCAAAATCTTTGCTCCAAGAAATGCCAACTGCATGGTGAAAAGCAGGAAATATTCCTAGATCTGTGTTTGTCCAAGCTTTGCCATAGGAGTCACATTTATTGGCTGCAATGCCAAGGAAATATTTACAGTGTGCTTACTACCTATAAAAATTCAGAAATATCTTTAAAAGAGTTTCCATTTTATGTCTTTGCTTGTTTTCTACAATTCTTTACAATATTAAAAGGTTGAGTTTGAAATATTAAAACTTATTTCTTCTACAACAAATATAAAATTGGAAATAGAAGAATTTCCAAAGGCTTGGGGATAAACAATCTAAAGCTCAGTAGCTGTGGAGTGGTTAAAATGGGACAGAATGTTCACCAAATTCCCAGTGTTTCTTCCTATAATGTGATCAGAATATGTTTTTTCATACCAGATTCTTGCTTAACTATTTGTGCTAATGCTTAAAAAAGAAGTTGAACCAAACAGTGATTTACACCTACTCTTCTTGTAATGCTACATAAGCAATCTTCTCCGTTTATCAATAAATCAGTCAGAATCTGTTGATTTTTTTTTTTTTGTGCTATTTCATGATCTCAATTTATTTAATGAAATGAAGCACACTTTGTTTTCATTGTCTTGCATTTCTACTATGGTCTGCCTCACCCCATTTTCTCTTTCCATATAATATTTCCTATCTTTCCTGAGACACATAGTTTGCAAAACCACAGCCAGAATTGCAAAAACTTACAAGACGGAGTGACTGGGAATATTAAATGGCAGGTGAAATTGAGTAGAATTTAATTATAAATGGTGCACAGCAATCATGCATGAGTTCCAAGCTGAAAATTATGCTCAAAAATCTTGGTGTTGTGACAGTTGTGTGAAAAAGACAGCTTGGTGCTCAATGACCGTCAGAAAGGCAAACTGAATGAAGCACCCTTCTAGTGCCTGCATCTCAAAATGGAGAGATCTAGAAGTGGGAAATATTTGTCAAATCTCGAAATGCCCCAGGAGTGCAGATGACTGCAGGCTGGGAAATCATATACATAAACTCTGCCTATTCCTGCATTCTTCCCTTGACATCACAGGTGGAAAAGAAATCGCCTTTGGCATGATCCTGTACAGCTGTTCTGCATCCCTGCTTTAAGCAATACGTTGAGAATGCTATTTGTGTATGGGCAATATAAAGACCAGTTATAGAACTATGATGGAAATTCTTGCTTAGCTGCTAACAAATTTGGGTTTGGAGTGTCTGTACCCAATGCTTACCTGTCTCTTGCTCTAGCTTCAGCCTGGCTGAACTGTGTGTGTAACCAGGATCAATATATTTGCTGCTGTCCTTTCCTAGGAAAGAATTTGAGAATTGTCAGAGAGCTTCCACTCCTTAAGAAAGCTAACCTGTATGAGACTACAGAAGGAAGAAAACAAATTGCAGTTTTCATCTCTGGCTAGCTGCAGACCAGGTGATCCTTCAGTGTTATTTTTACAATACTAAGGTAGTCCCATGCTTTCACTTATTCTCCTTCTGTGTTTGGCAAAGAGAATGGCTACTTGTTCATAACCATTTACTAAATACACTATATATTTATATAAATAAATAAATAAATAAATATATATAAAAGAAAAGCCTACTAAGTGCAAAAGGAGGGGAAAATCCATTCAGGAAGTTCCTAAGGAAAACTGGGAAAAGATATCACCAAAATCGTCCCTGTATTCCTGGTTTTAGTGTTCTTGCCTGGACATCTTGCTTTAGCTATTGTCAGAGACTTTTGGTCCATTGTCAGCAAGTTCAGTCTCATGACTCTCTGATCACAGCATCTGTGTTTGTATAGTAACAATGACAAGCTGTCTTTTTCACAGTCTTTTCACAGTCTTTTAAGAACCCAAATATCATAAGATACTCTTCTCAGATAAAAGTACTGACATATAATAATAATTTAGATAATAACTCTAAAAGTCTCAATTCTATTTCAGCATCTTAATTAACTAAATATTATTCTCCAGAAGAAAGAGATTTGGAATCTGATCCTCCTGAGTGCATGCAAATCACCCTCATTTCAGTGGGAGGTTTGAGTAGACAGAGTCCAGGAGCTGGCTTGGGGAAGAGGTGGAGGGAGCCCATCTGTGAGGGAGTGGTCAGCTCCTTGCCCAGGAGAGAATGCTCGCCCAACACCCAACAGCTGGTGCCAGCACGGGCTCCAGCCAGTGCCAGCTTCAGGGATGGCTCTGATCAGGCAGCCCACTCCCTCGGGCAGATGGGAGCCTGGAAATGGATTGTGGATTCTCAGGGATCCAGGGTGGGGAACGGGGACAAAGTTGAGGGCAGGGAACTGGCAGCTTTGGCTGCTGAGCCAGTGGGTGGATACAACTGGAGCTGTCTCAAGGCAAATGGCTCTGCTCCTGGCTCTAATGGATTGCAATAATCAAGCCTACAAGTCGTGTGTGTGCATTGCTGTCGCCAAATTAGAGTCTGATAAGGAAGGACAGTTTTCTGCTGCTGTAGGGAGAAGGTGACATTTTAGCAGCCACCACTAAGGATATTAAGATGTAGCAAAAACCTCCAGAGAGCATATTTTTTTATGTGAACAGAGGCCACTGCCTCTGGTATAGTGACTTAACTGTGTTTATGCTAATTTTCTACCACCAGCTTTCTTTTCCTTTTCATATTCAGTCATATTCTTCAGTGGGGTTCTAATAAATTTCAATTTGCCAGTAGCATTTTAAAATGATACTCTTTCCTTGCACTTTGTTGCCCCTGCACTGCTGCCATTTACAGAGCATTTCCAACAACAGCTCCATAAAGGTGAATTAGAGAAAAGAAAAGAACTGAACCTCTCTGGACCTCCTTTGTGAAGGGCTGTGGGCAACAGCTGGATTTCCCAGTGATTTCTGCTCAGAGATGAAAGATTTGAGCTATTTATTTTTTCCTCTGGCTTACAAAAGTCTGTGGTTTGTCTGCTGGTGAATAGTGTTGGATACAGGACACATTAAAATAAAAATGATGCAGTACGTGTTCTCACTGAAAAACTGAGTTTAAAATTATGTTGATTTTCTGTGTGTCTTGAAAGTCTGTATACATAGAAAACAAATTTAAAGGAATATTACTTTGACATGCTTGTATAAAACAGCAAGAAGAAGATAATGCTGCAGCAGAGTGCCTCCTCTCTATAAAAATATAAAATATAAAATAAATAAAACCCTCAAACTTTAATTTTATTCTGGAAAGAAGGTCATTCCAGAAGAATTTTCACTGGTAATCCCACTTCAGAGCTTCTTGTGCCTCTAGGAGATATAGATTAAAGTTTTATCCAAAAGGAAATTTAAAAAAAAGCACCCACCAGTTTTGCCTCTGAGAAGAAAAGCAGTGACATACTTTAAACAAAAATGGATATACCACAGGCAATTTACTGCGGAAAAACACATTTTAAACTCGAGGAAGAAAAAGCACCTTCAACAATGTCATATGTATCAGAGTGCATGTATATTGTCCAAGTCAAATCTGCCTAATCTCATAATAAAAGAAGGTTTTAAACTTATCAGCAAATGGGAAGATGACATTAATACAGACAATAAAGACAGCATATTCAGATCATGCCTTAGCCACCACAAAGCTATTAGCTCTGATAATGGAGTTTTTAATGTTGATCATTACATAATAAAAATGTATCTAGATCTGCAGCTTGCTGGTGTTCTGTAACACCAAAAAATTTTGTACAAACTGTTGGTTTATGCAAATTTTCTGTATCTCTGAAGGTCATATTTCTCTCTGATTCTCCCAAGTTACTGATATGCAATACTACTAAATGATCACACTTGAGTGATCTTGGATGCCTGCATAGTTCAGTGGAATGAAGTAAAACCCAGGAATACCCTAGGTAACAAACTTTTACTTTTTTGTGGTTTTGTGCATGCCTACATTCTGTTTTTAGCCATACAAGGCAATCCCATTTAGCTCTCTAAACCAAATGTATGCTAGTTATGAGCTGAGGCATTGTTTGAGTAAAATGAATCACAATATTTTGCTACTCTCTGACTCATTAAAGCAGCACTTCATGTACTGATTCTGAAAAAATATTTCAGATACACTGACCATTATTTATAAAAGAATATACTTCAATTGCAAGAGCACTATATCTATTCCTATTATTATTATTTACAGTCATTGGAATAAGTAGATTTGGAAAAATCAGTGTCTGGAGCAATTATGCTTTGAAATTTTTGGAATTTTTATATTGGTAAGTTTTCATTGCTCAGGAGAGCTGCTTGGAATTAAAAGGGAAAGCAGGTGAACAGATTGTGGTGAACATATTGGTGTGATTAATTACTATTCATGGCTAGCCAGATAAACTGCCACTGGCACTCAGGAACACACTCGCACATTATAAGAAAATAGTAGGTTTTTTTAATGTGTTGATTTCCATAGTTTTAAAGAAATAAAATGTTTCTAAAGCTCTTCAGAAGCTGAGATTTCTCATTTTAGACTAGAAGTGTCCTGAAAAACAGAGGTTATTATTATACTGGCAAGTGTTAAGAGTGCCCCTTGCACTTGCAAAAAAACTCAGGAGATTATATGAAGGTTTTGTGTTAATTACAATGTGTTTCTGGAAGTGCTTTTAAACACAATTATGAAACATTGTGAAACTAATTTCAGAGGAGATAAAGCACTGGTGAAAACAGGTTTATTGAACGGCATTATGGTGCTGTTCAGGAAAGTAAGTATCAGAATTAATAGTGTCTTTGTATTTTTGCAAAACATACAAGTAAAAAAAAAAAAAAGTAAGCATCTGCTGTAAGGTGAGGCAGATTGAAACATGATTTTTGCTGAGCAGAGCCTGTAGTACAATAAGTAAATTTTCACCAACAGGAAGTTTTTGTCTTTCATGAGCATGAGGGTCAAACTCTTTATTTAGCCTCAATGCATGAAGTGCTCTGAGTGCTGGTGCTGCAGCCTTGGCTGCTTGCCCATTCAGGCACAACCAGCAGCAGTGATGCACTGGTTCATTTACTGCATGCACTTCTCATCCTCCCTCCTCAGCTTTGCTGCAGCACCAGGGAGCAACAGAGAGCACTTCAGGATTTGGAAACATCGGAGACTGATTTCCTGTCTATTATATACTTATTTTCTAGGAAATGTGGGCCTGATCCTGCTTGCATTGTGCTTTATTTGTAAACTTTCATCTGAGGCACATGAGTGATTTAATCTGGGCAGTACGAAGCCAAAATTATAATGCTGGAAAATTAAAAGCCCTTTCCACTCTGAAGAAGAGCAATGACTTTCACAGTGACAAATACATCAGCAGGAGTGCAGCCTTGTTTAGAGAGATGGAAAAATGACCACCTCTGCTTCCTCTAACTCTGTGTGTCCCATCATGCCCATCTGTCACCTTCTGAATTGTTAAAGATTTTCTTCACTGTGGAATCATCCTTAGCTCTGGGTGGGGCCTTGGATGGTGCACTGGGGTATCTGCATCTGAAAGACGACTTATGCCATCAGACTTATATCTGATCTTCATTAAAAACAAACAAACAAACAAACAAACAAACAAACAAACAAACCAACCAACCAACCACCTCACCCCCCCAGTCTCTTGTAATGGCTGCTTTTGGAACATGTTCCCCTGTGCTGCAGCTCTTTGTCCATCCAGAGCAGACTAAACGCAGCAATCTCTGCTAGCCTGTGCTGGACTGTAGGTTGAATTTGCCCAATTCTCTTTGCAGAACAACAGAAGTTCCCTCTTACTATTTCTTTTGAAAGTTCCTTTTATCTCTACTTTACTTCAGCCTGAGGCAGTGACAAAATCATATATTCTATCCCCATTTTCAGGTTCAACATTGGCTTCAAAGGGAGGAGTACTTGTCTTTCTCTGATTGGCTTACACCACTTTTCTGGATGGAAGAGAGACAGAACCACAACTCTATTAGACTCTGGATAAATTGCTGTAGGTAAGAAATTTTGTTTTAAAAAAATATTATACTAATGCAACAACCTCATCAATTTGTGTGGTTGGACACCATATTGAGAGCATTTTTACAGACTCTCCCAGCTTTCAGGAAGCCACAGGAACCTGTAAATTATATATATAGAGAAGGTATTTTAGACAAACAATGAAGATAAAATGTAGAGCTGACAGACAAATAGCAAGATCCTGCCAGAAATTATGTCTATTTGCATGGCTTGCTGTTTGAAAAATAGAAAAATGAGGCTGTCAGTTTTGTTACTGACATCTGCATAATTCACCTCCTAAGTCAACTCAATTAAAGGCATAGCTATGAATGGGGAAAGGCCTAAAGCTAGATTATAGTCTATAAAAGGATTAGAACCTGATAATTGTATAATGGAGAGTAAGCAGCTACTTCTGTTATCAGGAGTAGCAAGAGGTGCTTAGTAAAGCAGTTATTCAATGTTAATCATGGAGTACCTTTGTGACAGAGCATTGCTTTCCATGATTTATCCAACCAGAGCACAAATGCTGTTAAATAATTGTAAGGAGTTTAAGAAATATATGCAGCTTGTCACTGTTTAATTTAAATCCAGGCCTTGCTGTATAGCTGGAATAATCTTCTCTACTCTTCATAGCCTGCTTCAAAAGAGAAACCTACTCTTTCTTTTCACAGTTGTCTGGCAGAATTCCACAGACTACAACAGAATATCAAGGAGCTGTATTTCCAGTCCTGAACTGCAGTTCCTACAAGGCCATGTCTTTCATGTCAGGGCGAAATTCAGAACTGACCCAAGGACTTTTCCAGGATAACTGCTTGTTTGACCTTCAGCAAAGGGTTGGGGCAGCTTGGCTCAATTTTCTGTGAGCGAGTCTTGCCCTGGTGCTGATGGGCAGCAACCTGCAGTGCCACATGCTCTCTAAATAAACGGTGTGACAGGTGACCGTGCTGCAGTGCGCGGTGTCCAGGGGTACAACGAGCCAAGAGACAAAGAACAAAGGAGATGGGGAGGGCAGCAGAAGGGCTCTGGTCTCAAGGTCTTGCAGGAACATGGAACTGGTCATGAGCTTGGGTGAGATCCCAACCAGGCCCAGAGAAACCAGGCTGGAAATGGGGATGGAGCTGATGAGCTTGCAGCTACGGTGACATTACAGCTCCCACTGCCCTGAGCTGGACTGGTAACTTGAGCTGAGCATTACATCTTGTCCTGTTTGCACGGACAGAGGGAGGTTCCTGTGTTGGAAATAGGTTCCTTCTTACAGGACACAAAATTCAGATTATTCGGGCAGATTGGAAAGTATAAATATGTCTCATTTTAGCTGCAAAGAACAAAGAAAAGATATTTTCCCAGTGGATTTGGATTTACTGTACAAGGATTTACATAATTTTTGGGAATAGATTTTGAAAGTAATAAAGGAAAAATTACTTTTGAAAGCCATGATTTATAAATCAAAAAATGGAATACAGACTGACAATTGCTCAGAGAAGCAATTTTTACCATGGGACAGAATTTCAAAATTTTCAAATTTAAAGAAAGACTCTCAAAATCAACAGCACTGGGTACTATATGTGATCATTATTTACTTTAAAACATCATCCTTTTTTTTTTTTCAGATTTGAGATTGATCCACTAAGGATAGAATATACTGTAAATAGGAATGTGAAATGTAGATCTGAGTCTAAACTAAGATGAGATCAGATCTTTAGACCTGAGTTTTGTGTAGTTCTTTACAGAAATAACACTCAGTTGAGGAGCTGTGATTTGGATGTACCAGATTTTGATTGCATTTTTTTGTCAGACGAGTTTCCTCATGGCATAAATATTTCAGGACTAAAGGACCTGAGTAAACTTAGATCTATGTCTATATGCAACATACTTCTCAAAATATTTGCAAGTTGCATCAGTTCATGAGCTTAAAAAGAATTTTGTAGTCTTGAGTTCTGTCCATATAACTTATGATTGGTTTACTCAAAAAATGTTAAGGATCCACTTAGGAATCACAGCACCAAATATTAGTGAATCCGAATTATAAAATATCACTTATTTTTATATTTTCTTAAGGTTTTTTACTTCTGTAACAGCTTCAGAATACTCAGATACTCTTTTACTTTCTGTTCAACAAATAATGCACTAGGGATTAAAATTTCTGTCACAAAATGTGTTTAAATGACTGTATTCTATTTTTACCCTGTATTTAAATGACAGTCTTGCTAAAAAAAATACAGCAGTTAAAATATTACCCTCAGCATTTTGCAGAATGCTGTCTGAAAAATGTTGATATGCTATTTCTCTTCGGTTAGAATTTAAAAAAAATCCCAAACACCCCAAAATTCAGCCAATGCCAAAAATGCCTTATGAAAGGCATTCTTTGCAGAATGAAGATAGGGTTTGTAATTCTTACAGGAAATTCAAGTAATCTTTTCCACTCTACACACAGAAGGCATGGAAAGGTGGGAGAAGAAACACAGACTGTGAATGAACTCACAAAAAGAAGGCTTGATTCCCACTTATCTCTTACTCTCAGTTATCTCCAGTCTGCAGTCCAAGTGCTTTGCCAGCTCCTCATTAGACTTCCTTAAGGCCAGTTGGCAACTCCTCCGTTATTATCACACCTATGAAAATAGTATTGCTTCTCCTTCCAAACAAAGATCAGGAGTGCATATCCTGTTTGTCCTCCAAAATGTGGCAGGGATGTTTTTCCCACCTCTGATCTCTCCCAGCTGACTTCCCTCAGCATCCATGTCATAAATTAGTAACCTGAAGCCAGGAGGGCCTGAGGGTTTTACTGACTGACCAGGTACTGGGGAGCAGCCCCTCTAGTCTGAGCCCTTACCTGGCTGCTGTCTGAGCACAGGACAGAAATTGAAGCATTTTGTCTCTGCCACTCACAGAGGAAAGGGATGCATTGAGCTGGCAAGTGGGAGACACTAACACTGCCTCTCCAGACACTCAGAGCAACAAAACCTTCTGCCTGCCTCCCAGATTTAACACCTTACAGAAAGATTAAAAATCACCCACTGGAAAAAAAAATTCAAAACTTAAAACTGTTTTAAAATGGAAGTTCTACCATTTTAACTGTATTTTTTTATTATAGACGGAAATAATGAGTAACAAAATATCAACAAAATGTTCATTTTAATAGCTAAGAATTCCTGGCTTAGTATTTACTTCTGAATTATGAGCAATGAAAACATATATCCATATATATATATATGTATAGTAAATAGGGAACAGGTTAATCAAAACCTAAGTGAATTAATGACCAATCCAGGATTAATGACAAGTCACTGGTGGTTCACTAACAAGTTACAATTGACAGGTGTTTTAATTAAAAGTAACATTGAATGCAAAACCACCTCTCCTCCTGTCCTGAAGGCTCCCTCTATCTTCCACCTTATTTAAAAAAAGATCTTAGTGCTGCTGTTTATATGTAGTCCTGGCAAAAAATGTAAGCTTCTTTTCTGCTTAGACATTTAATGAAAATTCATGCTTTCACAGCTAAAAATGGGTCTAAATGTACAAAAAGTGCATGGAATAACAGAAGCAAATAGGACACAAACACTAATAAAACAACCACCTCTGTGGGTCAGACAATGAATGTGTCAGTGTGTTGAAATTCAGTTCAAATAGAGGCCTCACCAATTTTTTATTGATTTTCATTCTCAAATATCTAGTTTTTATATTAAAAATTAGCCTAATGACAAGATGAGGAAATGTATTGCTTTCAAAGGAATGCGTAAGAATTCTCAAGGATTCATCTGGGAAAAATGAGTTTAATAGTAACAGCTTCAATACCATGTACATTTGCATATTCATATTGTTGAAAAAGCATTATGCATACTAATGGGCCTTGTTTTGTATATGTGGTAAGTCTCTGCTAGAGAAGATATTTCTCCTTGATGGTTGAGGAGATTCTTGTGATTTTTTGACTGTCTCTCTTGGGTGCTGCACAGGGTAACCAACTTGTAGGATTCTCCAATGAAAGGTGGCCTGATAAGATATGTTAGAGAAAACTCCTGTTAATAGACAATGAGAATGGACTGTAGCTGAGTGAGACAGAATTCTGGTGGAAAGCAAAAAGCCAGCATACAGAGTGCATGGTGGTTCTGAGAAAGATATTTACCAAATTGAGACGTGATCGTAGGGGAAAATAAATGGAAGAAGAGTACTGCTGGTAGAAGACACTTTAAAATATTCATAAGGCTATTGAAGAATGCCAAGCAAAAATTTCATAAAGATGAATTGTTCACTGGAAAAAAACCTGTACTCTTAATCCAGCAGCTAGAGTGAATAACATAATGCTGCTCCAAATACAGACCACACTTTTTACACCATATTTCAAAATAGTCTGCGCATTTCTGATAGTCCCTAAAGGACTTGTCTGTATGTGGGTGTGCCTGACTGAAATGAGCAAACAATTTTGTGGATTGCCATCCTGTGTGGAAGACAAGCGTAAGGCTGGAATAAGAGATGAATGCAGGAGAAAAGTCTCAACAGAGACTTGCTCAGGTCACTCTCAAATCTCCACCTGCATAGTACCCCCTTGAGGAGGAAGAGGAAGAAATAAGAAGAGAGATAACTGAGCAGGAGTTTGCTGACAAGTGAAGATTGAGCCTGTGCATGCTTCTATTTTCAACAACAGCGATAGTGAGGAGTGTCTCTTTGAAGGCAGAGAGTGGGCAGAGGGCTTTTCAAGTACAGAAGTAACAGATGGAAGAAGTGGATTAAGATAGCACTGATGGGTAGTTGAGAATAGCAAAGAGCAACAAATCTCCCTGGTCTGGATGGCAAGAGCCCAGAAGGCAGAAGAACCTGTGAGGAAAATGCTGGGTTGCAGCCACCTTGGAGTGGGGAGGCATATGGAAAAGCAGCAGCAGCAGGAGTCACAGGCATGCAGTGGAGTGCATTAGACAGGGCTGGATGCTTTTAAAGAGCCTCAGCTGCATCTGGCCAGCAACAGGCCCTATTATGGCCATCAGAAAAGATCAACTGCAGCTGCACAGTGGCTGCAAGGATGCAGAGCTGCAATGAATTAGAAAGAGTACAGGGAGCAGCACTGCTCAGTCAGTGGGGATGTTTCCTCCCCTGTGGCTTTTGTGTCTGTCCTGAGCTTTGAGAATGTCTTTGAAAACTGACACAAAGCACAGGCAGCTCTCTCCAGCTCTTCAGGCTCTCAAGATTCCCTATCCCAAAAGATGGTAGATATTAAAAAACTTTTAATTTCTGATTTTAGAGGTGCTCAGTCCTTGAACTTCCATCAGGCTCAAAGAGCATGACAAAAAGTATTCCTAAAACTGTATTTTTGCAAGAAGAATTTAATTACCTTTCCATTACAAAGCTAAAATTGCTTATTTTTAATGGCACACTGACAGATTCTTTCATTTTTGACATTGATTGATCTCAATAATGTTATTGTTTTACCTTTGAGTTACAAAAAGTCGTGAAACAAAAAAAAAAAAGAAAATCCTACTTCCAAGAAAACAAAAGTAATTTGTTTAGTTTTCTTTCTGTTTGTTTTCTTTTGGTCTTTATGAATTCAAACTTTCAATTATACAACAAAAAATCCAAGTTCTGTAATTTCCTCGCAGGCAGGTTAATTCTTCTGACATGAACACTATCAGAAGGTTAAATTTTTGCCATCAAAGCTATGTGAGCAAGCTCCTGTTCCCATTGGAGTTAATGATGCTTGGTGCAGATACAGGGCTTTCCTCTTAGGAGAAATCTGAGGAGGAAATAATGATAATTTCGAGAAAACCTGAAAATTGGAACAATAGCTTTAAAAAGATTAACTGAGAACCCTAAATAGAACAAGATATTTTAATTTAGATGTTAAATGAAGTCTAATTTAACTTTCACGTGTGGGGAATTATGAGTAGCTACTAGAAGAGTTTGCATTTTGGAGCATAGGATCTCCAGAGACTGTGAGCAGAAGGATGGCAATTCTCTTTCCCATTCTGACAAACTTTTCCAAGTCTTCAGATCCAAAATGTTGTGCAGAAGGAGAGCTCTATTTGTAACAAGTATGAGAGTTGCAAATAAACTGTATTCACATTTTTTCTCAACTTTTGAGAGGGAAAAGTCAGAAGTATGGGTCATTAAGATATTTCACTCTTTTGTTACTAAGTAAATTTTAGGGATATATCTCTGAATAAACTCTCAGTTAAATGTCAGAACACATTCCTCCTTAAAATCAGTGTTTAAATTGCGTGCAAAGGCTCCTTCTTAGCCTCTCTGCATGCCTTCTCTTTGGTAAAAACATACAAGTGACACAGCTTTAAAATCACTGTGTGAACAAGAGCCACCTGGGTGTCCCTGATGTCCTTCAAGTGGAGACCTGATCAAAATCCTCACAAAGGTAGGGATTAAAACCACTGAACCTGAGGCATTAGAGAGAACAAATATATTTGTCAGGTCACTGTGTCTGTGACAGAGCTCACTTGAATGTCTCAAACACTCCCTGTGCCTAGCAAATGCTTTGCTCTGCTCTGCTCTGTGCATTGAAACATTAATTTGGCACAAAGGACTCCAAATATTGTGGTGGCAGAAGACTCAAGGTTATCATACAAGTGCCACTGGTACCTTTTACACAGCTATTTTTCTCTATCAAGTAAAAGTGTAAAGGGAAAGTGGCCAAGAGAATCTGAAATACACAGCAGTAATTCTGAATAAAGCAGGGCTTCTCTTGCAAAATCATGCAATCATGGTTCTTCTCCAATTAGTATTGATACATTTTAGAGGAAATTACTATTGAGTGCTAGTTCTGGAGGAAGAAGAGAGTGGATACTGGCTTAATTTTTCCTTTGAAAATATTTCTATCATACTTTTCTTGTAGCCATTTTTAGATTATTGAATGAAAATAGGACATCACCTATTGGATTTCGTTGATTTGGTGGGCAGTGGTCCATACAGCAGGATGGTCCAGCTCATCTGCCAGGCCATTAACGGGTCCAGCATTTCAAAAAGTACTGGAATGACAGTCTTCATTGAGATCACTGGCTGACATTTGAAGTCAAGTGCAAATGGGTGTTGGTATAGCAAAGGTGATGGTGCACGGGGGAGTGGAAAAAAATTTATCAGAGGGCAGAGGGTAGTCAAAAAGTCTTGTTTTACAAAACACCCTGGGTTGTGGCTGACAGAAAACATACCACTGCAAGGTTTTAATATTTCCTTGTGTGCTGATTTCAGATAGAGCCCAGCGCACAGAAGTAATAAGCCAACCAGAAAGAGGTATATGCCTCTGAGAGATACACATTTTAGATCCAAAGCTCAGGAAAGACCTCCCTCTTTCCTTCCAGCCAAGCTCACGGGTCTTAGCTCCGTGGCAGCTGGGCCAGGCTGGGCCGGGCCTGCTGCATGGCCGAGTCTGGCCCGGCTGGGTCGGGTCTTTGCCTTGCACATCCCGGGAGGGCCTGGGGCTGGAAATGCCACTGCTGTTAAACACCACTGGGCAGGGGGAAGGAGTCACCGCATCCTGGCTGTTCCCCCCAGCATGGCCACCATGAGGGACCATGGGCAGAGACTTGGCAGCAGCCCTGCGAGCCAAGGATAGCCCCAAGCCCAAACTGGTTGCTGTGTTCCCTCCATACTTTGGCCCAGCACAGCTGTGAGTGCTCTACTGTGTTTTAACTGTGTCTGCCTGCATGAGATTTAACTCTTTAGTGCCTAGATTGAGACCTTGCAGTCATGGATCTTCTCCTGAGTGAAAGAAAAGAGATTGAGAGAAGACACCATGAAGATATGAAAGTCAGCAGAAGAAGAAATCCTCGATTTGGTTGGAGGATGAGGAGAATCTGTGGCCTTAAATTCTCTTGTAAGCCATAGTGGTAGACACTAATTAACCTTTTAAATTATAGAAAATCATGGGGGATAGAATGGTTCAGTTGATACCTGAGCAAAGGTTGTAATCTTCTTTGAGCTATTAGAACAGAGAGAGATGAAATAGTGAAGCCTCTTTGGTCTGAGAGAGGGGTGGCAGTCTCCGGTTCCCAGAGATGAAAATGATTTTTGGAGGCAGATGAACTTTTGCATTTGAACATTCATCCTTAAAATATAATGCCCCATGCATTTAATATGGCCCAGAAACACAGCTTTGGGAGAGCTGCGAGATGGGAGGGCTTTTGCAAGTGCAGATTTCACCAGGTGGATGCACTTGTGAAGATTATAACCACAAGAGAACTGGAAACTAAGTCTTGTGGGGAGGTCTCCATGGGTTTGTGAATGAGAGGTTCCTCTCCCTAAGTGAATTGAAAGAAAGACTATTCTAACAGTGATACACTGATTAGAAATTTGAGGTTTGTTTTTTCTACATCGTTGTGTTGGTGCAAAAGAAGGAAGAGCGTTGGGGGGAAGAGAAGTGTTTTAAAGTTTTATTCTGATTCCCACAATCCAGTTAAATCTGTCAATGAAGTTTTTTTCTTTATTGCTTTTGAAGTTTTAAGCTTGTTTTGCTCTCTCTCTCCTGGTTCTATCTCACAGCAAGAAATAAGTAAGCAAATCTAGCAAGTGCATGGACATTTAGGTACCACTGAAACCACTACACCTTGTTCCAAGGAGGTCTAGGAAAGGCAGATGGACAATACAAATGAAATCCAGGTTGACATCAATTGCTTCAGGATTTATGGTAAAGCTGCAGGATGATGGGAATTTTCCATGTCTTTTTAGCATTAGAAATCTCAAAGCCAATGATTCTTTTGGAAAGGGGAAGGACCAAATATTCACTCAGCTAATGAGAACATAAACTGCTGAGATCAAAGTGTCAGTACAAGCAATTGGTCTGAAATATGGGATCCTAATCACTGGAACTGATGGATAAGAAGAGAACCATTTCACATCTGAAAAGCAAAATGTAATTATTATGAAAGTGGTGATAGGGCAGGTAAATTACTTGCCCCCAAATTTAAAAAGTCAAACCTAGTTAATTTTATCTCAGCTAATAAAACCAGCAGTGATAAGACTGTTACAGATTGGTGAAAAATTAATGAAGTCTTTAATGAACTTTATGGCAAATTACATAAATCAGACCTAACTTAATAAAAGCCCAGAAGATTTTTAGTAGTGATTAGATTTTTCAATTGCTGAATGATAAAGAAAATAACTCCAGTAAAATACTCTCTGCCCTACTGGAAGATTTTGAAAGACATTAAAGTAGAGGAACCAGAGCCAATTAACAATAGTTTCAACAGAGCAATCATTAAATAAGATTGGAATTTTATTTTGAAATGATCATTTGCAGAGCTGACCAGGGCGTATTTTGAAAACCCCTCATAGCAAACAACAAAGTCTACGTTTCTTTTTTGGATGAACATGAGGAAAGAGCTGTGCATTCTGTGCAGACACATAGATAACAACGTTTCATGCAGTGAAGGGTTTTGCTGAAGTTGGGGTAAGTGATCAGAAGCCTTAGTTTGTAATGTTTCAAAGATTATTTAAATAAACTCTAAAGAGGAACAAGACAGACAATCTATTCCAAGGGCTTTCCTAAGATCAGGGTTCCTCATAGCCGTTATGTGAGATAAATTTGCATTAAGTACTCAAGTGTTTGGATGTAGATATATTTATAAATAGGCAGAAATTTCAACAGGGTTATTTGGTAGTAGACAGAGACAGCACCTGGGCCTGATTTCTATTACATGTCCAGTATGTTTGGAAAGTTAAATTTCCTTCTTGCCTCTGAGATGTACTTGCAATTAAACCATCAATAATCATATGTTGAAAACTTATTTCAGATTCAGAGGAGAGTCCACACTTCATGCATGTTTTTCTAATTTATGTTTCTTATCAGGGACCAGTAAGGGAAAAAGAAGAAAAAAGATTGTGCCTTTCCCCTAAACCATGCCAATAAGCCTTGAGCCAAATTAGTCATATGAAAATCACAGGCAGAGTCATTAAAAAGACTGGTCTACTTTAGAATTTATCAAACTGGTGAAAAAAAATTGTGCTTCCTCTTTCTCAGAGTTGCGGAGTTGTATCAGAAGTAATATTCAAGTCAACTATGGCTGAGCCTATATAAATGGAGAAGTCCATTACAGGAATTAAAGATCTCACGGAAGGCTGAATGAAGAGGATTAGTGGCTTGCTTCCAGCAAAATTGCACTGAACAACTGGCAGATAATTTGTAAATGCAATAACCTTGTATTCCTCTTTAAAAGAGCACTCCTCCACTCCAGTAAATGTTGCCACTCTATACCCTCTACAGCACCAAAGAACCCCCTCACACTTTCTATATTTCAGAAAAGCAACCCAAAAAACCTGTTCCCTGGGTACCTGGAGTCAGTCCATTGCAGATAGGCATAATGAAAACTTATCAAGTGACCCCATTCCTTGTGGCTTGTTGGTGGTGTTAATTCATGGAGCAAGAGTCAAATAAAATATCTTCCCACAGTATTGCAATCTGTTAATGAAAATATAATGTAAAAGTTGTCAGCTTAGTACTTCCTGAACAGATATCCTGCCTTTTTCCATTTCCCCCCCCCCCTTGTTTTCAATTTTTCCTTGGAATAATGAGGTAGAATTATGGGAAATTTCCTATTTGAACTTAAAATTATAGCATGAAGCCTTCACACAAACTAATCCTCAGGACTTTAACATGAACCTATTAGGAAAGACTTGTCCAGACACTGGCAATGATGAAGGCTGCTTAATGAAACTAGATAGATGGGTGTTCAGAAGTGGAATTTTCCTTTAAACATTCATGAATCACCCACTACTCACACTGAAATGCAGCATGACCTCTGATCTCCAGGCACTTTGTGACATGAGACTGTACAGGAGCTACCCCTCCGTTCAGTAACTACGGCAACTCTGATGTAAACAGAGCAGTAAAATGCGGCAGAGTAATAAAGAAAAAGCTTGTTTTGATAACACCTCCTCAGCAGGACAACTGAGCACTCAGCAAACATTTGTCTTTACACAAGGATGCTGTTGAAATTACCTTTGAGCACCACTCGAGGAAAGGGGACTAGAGCGAGCTGTTTGTACCTCACACTGTGAGCAGGAAGGTGAAAAGGGAGGCTCACTGCAGGCCTGCACAGCAGACCTGACCGGGAATAAGTTAGGCAGGTCTTCCTTGTAAGACAGATGGTACAAAAATTCCTTCTATCCTAGCCACAGGAAGGAAGGAGGAAGAATTTTGCAAGGAGCAAAAGGATCTCTTGCGCACAAGCGTGTGTGCAGGCCCAGGAAAAGCTGTGATGTTTCCAGCCTTGGAGTTTTCCAAAAAAACATCTGTGTACAGCCCCAGGTAGCCTGGCCTTATCTGAAAGCTGCCTCTGCTTTGAACAGGAGTGTGATTAGAGACCTCCTGAGGCCCACCCCACTCTGAATTATCTGCTGATTCCGAGTGCAGCTGGACCATCACTGTGCCCAGACAGATATGGAATTTTCCTTCAAGGCTATCCTAGTAGCTCTCACTTAAAAAGAAGTTGGGAAAACGTGCCCAAACTATTTGTATATAAATGTGTAACAATTTGTGATGAAAATGTGCTCCATGCAGAATTGTACTGTAACCATGGCAACTTCCATTGAGAGAGACATCCATTGTAAATCTATAAGAATCTCATTTAGAAAAGATTTAGTTGTACTACTCACTCTATTTATGAATATTCCAATCATGTAACAAACACTCTAGTTTCTTACAGAATTGTTTTTAAATAGGGCAGCTGTGTGATTAAGAATGCCATCAGAAGCATTTACGCTGAACAGTTTTAAAATTTTATTTTATGATTCTTCTGTAACTTAGATATTTTGGAGACTAATTTGGAATCCTTTGCTATAAAATCATTGTAGATTTATTCAGTCTGGCTTCTAATACTCCACTTATTTTTTTTCACATCTAGACTACTGGGAAATATGTTTTAAATATGTTCTCCAGCTACTTGTATGAGGGTAAATTCACAAATAAAGAAAGATTCACCCCTCTTAGCACCTTGGCTGTGAGTTCTCTTTAAAATCCTCAGCTCTCTGTTGCTTCTCATGTAAGCAAAATTCTTCCCTGTTGTTTCTGCCCATCTTGTAATCTTTCTCAGTGAATATTGAACTTTATTTCTCACTAACCTTTTGTAAATTCTCAGATGGTGGTCTTGTCTCTAAGGTATCCAACTCTATAAATTGGGATAAACTCTTGAAATTTGGGATAGCTGTTTTGTGTCTTGCTGACAAGCTGATTTACCTACTTACAACCATAATTTAGGATACACAAAAGTATGTCCTTAGAGGAGAGCTTAAAAATTTGCAGGAGACATTAAGGTTACAGGTTTTATTTATATATATTTTTCATTGTTGATTTACTAGTGCAGTCAAATGAAGAAAGACAATGAATCATGAATCAACTAAGCTCTGCCTGCTTTTCTTGATGCTAGAGAAGAACAAATCCCGTTCAAGGTGTATTTCTTTGCATGGGAAGGCATCAGCCAGACATCAATAAAGTCGATATGTGCCAAATAGCATTTTAGAAATTCAGAGCAGCCTCCTCAAAAGAGCACAGCTCTGGGGACAGAATAGCACTGGAGATAACGGATAACAGAGCCTATTCATGAAGCAAGGATGCATGTAAAGTGGCGAAATATATTGGTAGTGATTTGGATTTTTTTGGGGGGGAGTCTTATTTTTGATATTGCTCTGATCCCATTTATTTAGGGAATAAAATCAACATCTACAGATGCCTAAGGGCCTTCTAACAAACCCTACTTGATGATTAATTGTGCAAAGATATGAGAGGCCTCAGGGAACCTCTGATTACATGCATCCAAGCTTGTTCAGGCCACCTGGTTTTTGTTCTGACAGAATCATTTCTGCAGATTTTAGGGGGAAGTAATCATTTCCCGGGGAAATACAGACCTCCTGAAATGTCTTGGGAAAAAGTCAGCAAGCCCATTACTAAAGCCTATCTCAAATGCTTAAAACAGACTTGGTCTTTAATATAGATGTGTCTTAATAAATTAAATCTAATGTGCTATTGAGAAAAAAAAATACTTCCAATAATCTCCTAATAAATTTGTCTAATGGAAGAATATTTAACTCATTAAAGATGTTTAATTTTTTATGACCTTTTATGAACAATACCAAGCACACTGATGTAATTACTCAGTTCTACAGTTTCCTTCTCAATGAGAGAAAAAAGAAATGCTGTTTGTACATATAGAACACTTCAGCCAAGCTCTCTTTTCCATTACTCCAGCTCTGATACACCCAAATATTTATTCATGTCTTGAATACATTTTTAAAATCTCTTAAAAAAAATCTCTTTGCAAATCAGAACTGTCTTAGGGAAGTTTCACCTTATTATATTGCATCCTGCTGCAGAGATAACACAGCCCGCATGGTAACACTGCCTGTAGGTTACAAGTCTCTTAGATATCTTCATGGAAAACGAAGAAGCATCACCAGTTTTGGAGGCAGCTGTTTTCTTCAGTTTTCCAGAGAGTTAGAAGCAATTAGTTGCATCTCATAAAAATAGCAGTCTTACAGAGCAAACATGTCCTGTTTTCTCACTTGTCTTCCATTTAGTACGGTGGTTCAGGACTGTGCTTTAGAATTCAAGATTTGACCCACACCTAATTTTTAAATTAATACCAGTCCAACCCTATGATGCCACTTTTCTAAACAGCAACTCTCATTTTTGAAAAGCAGCAGGATGCAACATGAGCATTTCTCTCACCCCACAGGGACACATGGGAAGGAAAAGAAGCTTAGCAGGGTAACAGACACTGCTACCAGTCCAAAGAATAAGTGAACCAAATGCACCTGTGGCTCTGCCTTCTGTCAAGTCTCATTAAAACCTGCAACAGTTAACTTTCAAAACTGATTGGAAACCAGAGTTTGCTGCCTTACAGGGCTGAAATGGACAGAGTCAGAGCCCTTCCCACAGGATTTCTGCCTCGCCTGGAGAGC
Source organism: Regulus satrapa (assembly GCA_013396955.1). Lineage (NCBI taxonomy): Eukaryota > Metazoa > Chordata > Aves > Passeriformes > Regulidae > Regulus > Regulus satrapa. The sequence goes on along the minus strand of VWZN01010524.1, from coordinate 345,800 downwards.
AGCCACTGAAACACGGGCTGGAGTTGGTCTTTCTCACCGATGCAGCCAAAAGGAGAAGGAGTCCTATGGTTGGGTGGGTGTCTCTGGTTTCAGGTACCTATTAGATCTATATGTGCTTTTAGCCAGTGCCTTTGGAACTTTCAGTGTAGTTCATATTTCCGAGTGTCCCTGTAATAAAGGAAGGTTTTCTTATCATGTCAGTCCTTCCTCTATTGGAAATGGAATAGTGAAAGGGACATCCAGCTTGTGGTATGGATGTGTTGGAAAACCTTTCTTTCAAATATAATTACTGTGACATGCAGTAGTTATGAATTGAAATTTCTCCATATCCCTTAAACTTGAATTTGAAGTTTCTAAGAGCAGCTGTTCTTACATGGAGGCAAAAACTATTTTGTTCTGGCTCTGGTTCACAACACTCACATTTGTGGCACTTCCTCATGGGATCCTCAACTTTTGGTGCTTTTTCAGTGTTAACAAAAGGCAGATCAAAAATATGTGGTTTCTCTTTTTAATGGAAAACCCAACTGTGCTGCTGCAGCTGGCTAACCAAGTGCTAAAGCCCAGGGACAGGAATTATTGCCTGTGCTCTCTTCCATCTCCCACCAACCCAAGGGAGTGCAAAACTATCTCCTGAAGAGTTCTGAACTGTGCTTTTAAAAACCTTTCCCTGGTCAAGGCCCATCCTTTTCGTTTGATTTCCACTTTCAGTTTCTCTGCAATAGTATCCTCAGAAAGGAACATCAGCTTTCTGTAGAGAACCCAATCACCATAACCCTTCCATATCTCACACAGATGGAGAGTGGAAGGAGCTGATCTAATTGCACACAAGTTTCATGTGGCTGCTCCTTTTTCGAATGCAAATAACTGTACCAGACAGTTGCACAAAATATTTTGTTTGGATAACTTGACTATTGTCAGAGGCAGGAGGAGAGCACAACATACCCAAGCTTTCAAAGCCAGCACCTACAGCCAGTGATGTGATTACATGAGGATCTCATAGTTGTTAATAGAAAAAAAGAGATGGTATTTCTGGTCCTTAATTATGGAAAAAAAAAAAAAAAATCCAGAAAGCCTGGAGGTCTCTTTGTCACGGTACTGAAATATGCTAAAAACCCCAGGCTGCTTAATTCAGCTTTGGGACTTATGCCCATCTTTACTACCTAACTAATTATAAAGATGAACTTGCAGGAAGTGCAATTATCTGTATTTTCTGCTGAGTTTCAAAGTATTTGGCAAAGAGATGGGAAAAATCTTTTATTTGTTGAGCAGGAAATCTGTCACTCATTATCATTTCAGGAAGCTAAAAGTATTTGAAAATTTGGCAAATAATTTCAGTGAAAGGAGGGAATTTTACAGGAAATGCTTGCATTTTGAATACAGATTTGTTCAAAATAGCATTCTTCATTTTACAGTAGATCATTAAAAAGAAACAAAATATTTAGAACAAACTTTTTGAAATATAACACCTAATGTGATTGACAATATAACATTTTGTGTTCTGGCAAAAGATCATTAAATATTTTGTCTCTTTGAAATCAAAAATCCTTTTCTCCATCAGCTAGGACAGAAAATTCAAATCCCATTACCCTACCAGTGCCCTAGAGTCTATCACAGTTCATTCCTGGCACAACAGCCACTTGCATACTGAATTCCCAAATCTAAGATGGGCAATCCCAAACCACAAAGATGTCCAAATACAGTCATGTTCAGAACACCTTTCATGACAGGTTTCAATTTCTTGCCCCAAACCTTTTAAACTAAGAACTTCCCACCATTTTAAATAGCACTGCTGCTTGTTTTGAGATGTTTTTAGAAACCAGTGTCAAGCCTCTCTGATGCAGTGCTAACATCAACCAGAAAAGCAACAATCTGAAGTTGTTGAAAGCAGTTTCCATATATTGAGATGGATTTACTTCTCTTGAAGGAATTACTGTCATTCAGTAGCTACTGTACAAAATAACAAATGATGTTAAAAAATGCCTGATTAGACATTTGGACCCATGATTATGGGAAGTTTTGTAAAATGTTTATTTTAAATACAAAACTTGATAGACAAAAAATGACAGTAAATGTCTACATGCTCCCTGCAATGGTCATGGGGATTTTGGTTGGATTGGAAGCAATTTGAAACTGAAAAACAGTAATAGTAGCCTGTCACTGAAGAACTAATCAGGCAAGGAATCTAAGGAGATCATCCACAGGAGGGAACAGCTTTTGAGTACATAACCCTTGCTAACTCTTGTTCTAGAACTTAAAATGCTTGGTTTTCACCTCAGACTCTCAACTAGATTAAAAACCACTAGTATTCCATTGTAAGAATCATCAAAAAGAATTAATCTTAAATAGCTATTTAACCTTAAATATAAAATCTGTTTTTACACAAATTAGCGACAGTGTAGAAATATTCCAACTGAGCAGTTGAAATCCTAACTCTTCCTATGAACTTGGGTAACAAAGTGACAGGGAATCATCCACCACTGGGAAAAAGCAGTTATGTCTTTTCAGCAAGAGCCCATGTGCAGACTACAGAAGCTGTGTTAGGAACTCGATGGGACAATGTCAAGAGAACCCTCACTGTATAAACTTGGTGTTTTTCTTGCATGTAAAGTTGCAACGAAACACAAAACTGCATGGACCTCAAGAAAAATTCAGTAAACCAAAGTGAGATTGGTGAAAAAGAAGTGCAAGGCTACTATCTTTACCCTAAAGTCATTTATGCCATTACATAAAATTATCTCCCTCCTCAGTCTTAAACCCAAGACACTGCTATGAAGATCCTGAAAACACTTTACTTCACTTGATAAGAACTGACTAAATACAGATAAAACCCCAGAAGTTTTATGTATAAGTGTGGCTGCACTTACAGTCTGGATGGAGAAAACTCCCAAGTTAGGTTGCTGATTTCTCATAACAATCTCAAGGACATTGTTACGGGAAATCAGAGAGAGCTCTCAAAAACATCCTGCACCTGTTATTGTGAAACAGATAGTTTATGTTGAGTACATGGTGTTTACCCTGAAAGCTGTTATCCTTCTTTCACCAGTGGTGTGAAGCGTGGTTCGAGAGCTGTGCTGGACATGTACAAATATTTGGACTTTTCTCAACTAAAGACACTTTTGTCTTCTACTTGGAGTCAGTTCATCATTATTGTGACACTACCAGGTTCTAACAGCAACACTTAAGTATGGTTGCAATAACAGGTACACTTTCAACCAGCAAAACCATCTTAAATGTAAACTTTTTTTTCCTTTCTTAACCCCAGAAAGATGGAAGAGGAAGCAAAAATAGAGATGGAAGCACTAGTCCTGTGAAGAATAAAATCCCACAGCAATTTTAAGACATGAAATTAAGTTGCCTAGGAACCATCTTTCTCCTTCACTACTGCTTCTATCACTGCCTCCAAAAAGTCATCTGCAACTCATTAATATTTCCTTTATTATTCTGAAAATTCCATATTTGATTTGCTTTTCTATTACTGCTAGAATGCCTCATTGTCTAATTTTATCCAGTGTGCAGTGACAGCATGTGATCTTCCAATCCATCTGTGCTCCCTGTCCTTCAGAAGCATGTACTTCCAAAATCACATTTGCAGGCCTAGTGACCTCTGCAGCTGCTGAGGAAAACTCTGCCTTTTTTTTTGTGTGCCACAGGACATGCTCTATGTCCATTATTCCAAAGGGAAGCTGCAGCAGGGAGTCTGCAGGCAATACAAATTTTGATTTTTCTGATCTTATCGCTGCTTTAGTATAAATATTGTGGCCATAAAGGGAAAAATAGAAGGTTGGTATTGTCTTGAATATCATGGCTTAAAGGTCCTCAAGTTTGGTGTCCTGTTGTCACTCCTGCTCACTGAGAGGATCCTGCTGATCTTTATGCTGTTTTTATTGTTGTGCTGTAAACATTTACTGACTTTGTTCTTAATTCTGAAATCTAAAATCAGCATTGTTTGCCCCTAATCTCTGCCCAGAGCAGCTTTCCTGAATTGGCCTTGTCTTCTGATTGTTACTGAATATATAGATGTTTTTAGGGGCAAGGATGGAAATTATTTTAGATGACTGTTGCAATGTTTATTCATTAACTCAGTTTTAAGAATGCCTGCCAATGCTGAAGGAAACATAACTCTAATGAAGTACTTACAAAATGTCAGAGAAAATCGAAATTAGTCTCTGAGGTTTTCAAAATATTCATTCAAATATACCAGAATGCAGAATGTTTTTCAACCACAAAGACAACCCTATTACTGCAAAATTCATTATGCATTTTCAGTTGAAATAGTCATATAACATTTAACATAAAGCAATAAACTTGATGCTATTTTGGTCTGATCAACACCATTTGAAAGAAGCGTAAGAGATTTATTTTCTAAAATATCAAAAATTAAACAGAAATAATAATAATCCATATTTGAGCAAGTTCTGTATAATTAAATTTAATTAATTTAGGAATATATAGGACAGCTTCAAAGCTGAGGAAAATATTCACTAGGTTTAAGGTTTTTCAAAATATTTCCACTACAATTTCCACTAAAATTACATTTCCACTAAAATTAACAGAAGAGTTCAGAGTACACAGAAAATTATTTTCCTTAATAGACCATAACCATGAAGAAAGTACTAGACTAGTTCTCCTATTATGGGCTAGAGGAATTATCAAAATGCCCCTTCTTTCAATTTTCTCTTTATACCAATCACCAAACTGGTCTCTCTTTCTATGAAAAATACAAATTAAGTCTTTGTTGGGTGTCCTGGCAAATAGAAGTAAAAAAAGAGTAAAATGACTTAATTGGTATGTGGGAAAAGGGTAAAATAAAATTTGGCAAAATTGTTTTCTTTAAAAATTATAATATGCAGAAAAAATTTATACTTTCCCCCAAGAAATTTGAGTAAATGTGGTCCATGCCCAAAGGTAGCATTGATTTTCAAGTCTCAAAAAGTGTAAGAACCTAAGAAGCAGGAGAAAACATGCAGAAGCCAGTAATAAAGAGGGTAAAGTTGTTGATTAGTTGTACTTTTTAGTGTGGTGAAGAAATAAAAAACCTAGAATAGGAAGGGCTTAGGTTTTCCTGGTGTGTGTTATACAAGGCAAGTTAATTCTGACAGAAAAAGGAGTTAATATATTTAATCACTCTTTTTCTTTTTCTTTTTGCCCTGTGTGCATAAGGTATTACACTAAAGTTAGCATGCACAGCATGATGATTTTATTGAATGATTTGCTAAGACCTCATGCATCATTACCTCACTGAAGTATAATGAATAATCATTTATGACTTGTCAGTTAATAACGTACAATGATAAGGGCTGATAAACGTTTAAACCCACACCTGAGGAGGTGCATGCAACATGGAAAAAGCAGCTGAAGTACCCAGAGCATTCTTAAAGAAAACACTTTGGCGACTGCACCTTTTTTAGAGGAGAATTCCCAACAAGCAATTTCGTCTCATGTCGTATATCAACATGTATGTCGTTAAGAGATAAAAATTTCCATTTTATTTTGCATATTGATGATATGCATGTGCCAGCAGATTTCTCTGTGCTCAGCTGCTTTTAGGCTCCTTAAGACATTTCCCTTGAAGTTCTTCTAAATACTGGATACAGAATTTCTATGGAAAACTGTAAGAGTTATCCTGGGACAGAGGTAAGAGCATTGTATTGCACAGTGTATTGGTACAGAGAGGATGGATTATTTTTCCTTTGTACTGTGAGAAAAATCTGTTAAGATTATGGTAATGAGTCATTAATGGATAAGCCTATAGAAGCCTTTGAAAACCTCAACAAATTCAAACTGAAAAGAACAACAAAAAAAAGACATACTCATCAATACTATATAAACAGCACCTAGAGAGACTCCTTGAAAAGAGAAGAGCCAAAAATTCACTTTACTTACCTTCAGCTAACATTGACCATATTGACTCTTAATTCTTGCTTTAAAAATTGGTCTTACCTATGACCTTTAAAAGCATGAACTGTATAAAAAAATTTCTGAATTTTCCTTGAAAGTCTGGTGCTTCACTACTCTAGTACCAGGCAGAAAATTTACCAGATTTGTCATGCATTGTATCCATTTTGTTGGGGTCAACAGAGAGTTTACCAGAAATAGATATTTGATTTGCATTTAAAAAAGTGACAGTTCTAAAATGTTCCTGATAATACTGCAAAATTTCATGGTCACTTTGTTGCAGCTAATTTGATTGGCACCTCAAGGGAGGCCAGTAAATATAAAACAGCTCTCAGCCTTTTTTGTCTGTCAGTAGAGATTCAAAACGCTTTTGATGGATTCAGAGATTGTTTCATATGATATTTTATTAACTCCTGCAAAGTGTATGAAAACAATTCAAAATATCTCTTAGATAAAACATCTTTAGCAAGACCTAAATTGAATCCCACGATTCAGCAATATCCCATATGGTGCCTCATATGTCACAAAACTTGCCTGGATTTTGGGAGTGAAGGTGATTTTTTTTTTTCCCTGTAGGACTTCAATCTACATTAGAACAAACCAAACACAAATATGCTTTCCCTCCTGGATCTCCGTCTTGGAAAAATGCTATTTTTATACTGCTCTATGCTTACATCACCCTGAGATAAACTGAGTATTTATCTTCCAGTGACTACAACTTGGGGTCTTGGAACTCTCTTGATATTTGCAGGCATGAGCCAGTGAAAGACTTGGCTTATTAATAAATAAATTTATACAAATCTATTGCAAGTGGAGACAAACAGCATCCTCTCCAAATACCTGCTGATACAATCTCCCATGTTTGCCACAGGTGTGAGATAGAGATTTCAAATGAAACATCTGGAACTGTCCTAGTTTGCCACTGATTGACAACAATATTTTTAAAAATAATTTTGTTTATTCTCTGTGATATCTCTGGTGCCCTTTTGCAGAAGAAGGTGGTAACAATAACTCTCAACTTGCTAAAGCATGAATGAAGAGTAGCAAAATGATTTTTCATGTGGGAAATGTGAAGCCATATGGAATTCCTTTTATGGCATAAGCAGTCCTTTTTGCAGTTTTTCTTATTAGTTAACTTTCAATTCATAATGAGAGAACATCAGATTTCTAGGGAAATCAGGAAATTCCTGCACTAAAACAGCTGTCACATCCCTGAGTGGAAGCATTGAGAGGCATGGCCAGAAATGGCTGGGTACTGGCTTTTAATGGCACTTCACACCTAAATCAGTCCCCTAAGGCAAATGCCTTGCACCCCGATTTTTTACTTTTCATTTGAAAGTCAAAAGTGTTTAAAATCCCCATGTACAAACCCAGTTATATTTACAACTGAAAAAAAAAAAAAAGAAAAAGAAAGCAATGAATACCAACAAACTTTACTTCTTGTCTTACAAAATTTGACGAATAATGATATCACACAAAGATAGTGGTTGTTGAGCCATTAAGTGGAGAAACAGAACACATGAAGAAGAGGTTGCCGGAACAATGCCAGTCAATAGGAACACAAATGAATTAATAAAAACTTCATAATTTATGTATAAAACATATATATGGAATGAGAAATGTTATTTTTTTACTGCAAAATTAAAAAACTCACTATTAGCAGATTCTGATTGGCAAGAAAGAAAAATATAACAGCACTGCCCAAACACAGAATTTACTGAAACTCAAAAGAAACATTTCTGTAAAAATGTTAAGATCAACTAGAACATTAATATAAAGTGGCTATAATCCCTTTATGGTGGTCCTACTCTTACATTTCCCCAAAACACAGTGGGATCCCTTGCAGTTTTTTCTCACTCCATCCTGACACATCAAGTAGCAGTTGAATTACTTGAATTCTCACAACTCTACCAGCAAACTGTGTTTTACTCTGCTAGTTTGTTACCCTGGCAAGGGATGTGATAATTACTGAGATCACAAGGGCGCCATCTAAAAACATTGTCACCTTCCAACTCAGTGACACAAAAACACTTGTCTTACATGAGCAGCAGAGAGCTTACAATTGATGCCAAAATTCACTTATGGGAACAATTTTGTGTCTGCAGTTCAAATAGCTGCCTTTTTTCCTTTTTTTCTTTTTATTTTTTTTTTAAAGTCTGCTATTTATTTATTACATTTTTCAAAAGCATAGCAGATTGACCTAAGTAATTATTTTTTATCCACATGCCTCTAATTGGTCTGTCCTTGCCATCATTTTTAATGCAAGCAACTCCAAAACTACTATTTTCCATGTGGGTAGCAAGACTGACCATTAACTTGGAGACTTCCAAAGGGTGCTATTCCAACTAAAGTTCATTCTGCAGTATCACTGTTGTTCCCTCCAGTCTCCCTTTGTTGGGCTTGTGTTCCAGATAGATGACAAGTTTTTTCTCTCTGTCATTTGCCCAAGTGCTCTTTTACACTGATTCCCTTTCCTTTATGTTTTGACGACAAAAATGAAAGTGCTGGACTTCTGTGCAGTGTAAGCTTTGCCTAGGATAGTCAGGTTACTTGGTAAGAAAGTCTGCTTTGACTTAGTCCCTACTTGCCACAAAAAGAAATATCTCTGGCTAGTAGATCTTTTCTTTCTGGAAGAAAATGATTACCTAATTCCAGAAAAATGGCTGCTCACAAAGCTATCGAGAATCACATTTTGATTGATAAGGGAGGTGACAGCTCTCATCAGAGCTGTTATTTTTCTGATTATATGAATGAGGCCATCATGTAAGGAGCTGTCTGGCAGTAGGCTCTGATTCAAGAGTTCTGTCAATTTTGGTTTTCTCAAAAAGATTTTGGTTTTCTTTCTCAAAGGTTTTGTAAGTGGGCTACATCACACCTGTCCTCCACGGTTTTCTGCTGAGGTTGAAAACAGGGGAACAGCTTGCCACTTTAAAAGGAAGCATGGGAGAAAGAAACGTGTGTTATTCTGAAGATTCCTTACCCAGAAGCACATTTTGCTGCTCATTCTTTTTACTATTCCTAAGTCAAATAATTATAGTGCAGTTGCTGCCTTCCTATTTCTGTTTGAAAACAGTTCCACATGTTTCTCAACACATACATCGTTAAAACCCAGAAATTGCCTTTTTCTGGAGGAAAGAAATGTTATGCAAATTGTATTATGTGGACAGAAAGAATTGGAGCTTAAATTTGAGGATGATGTTTGCTTATAAAACAACTGAAAGTCTGTTTATTGAAAGAAAAAAATATTCAGTAACATAATCAGGGCTGTTTAGAAGAAAAAAACCCAAGAGCAGTGTTTCAAAATCAAAGATAAACCAGCAAGATACTTTGAAAAAATCACCTCGAAATACAATTCTTAACCACTTGGTGTCACTCTTAACTCGTGCTTGAGTCAGCTCTGCATCGTCTACGCCAGCAGGAAACAGCTGTAATAAAGAAAAGTGACAGACTGGGCACGATTTCACTAGCTGTATTTTGGAAAGAAAATTCAGGTGTTCAGAGATTCAAACAGACTGACCTAACGATTCTGTAGAAGTTGCATGTGAAGACATGTTTCACGACTTGCTGTCTGAAATAAACTATTCATAGTCCCTGTCATCTGCAAAAACTTGATCTATTAAATCCAACCCTTTGATTGTTATACTCTCTTCTCTAGTTCTTAACATGGATTGCAAATAAGTGTCCCACAGTTGCTATCTTTGTGCACTGTTGTCAATGGAAATGAACTTTGAAAAATGTCACCAAAAGCCTTGTCTTGATAACTATGGTTGGTGAGTAACTGAATAACTATGGTGAGGGAATATCCTGCCTTAGTTGCAGGATTGGACTTCTTATGTGGTCAACCTGCAAACCATTGATTTACGACTTTTTAAAATAGCAGCCTTAGAAGGTACCAAACTAGTATTTGGCTTTTACTTTTCTGTAGGCCACGTGGCTAAAACAAATTGAATAGATCACACTAATGCTGGCAAGTGCAAACATCACTCAATTCCCTGCCAACAGGAATCGGGGAAAATAACCCCAGCCCTTGCACAGGACGTTGCCTTACAGTGCATTCAGACCCACCATGAATATGTTTATCCCAGCTTTATGTGAGCAACAACATTTAGCTGCCATTAGCATCACTGGCAATCACTGGGAGCGAGACAACTTTATTTCTCAGCAGAAGTGTCACTGACAATGCATCCTTCTCTTGACTTTGGCAGTGGGATGGAGGGAGAATACTGAAAAGTAGAATGAAAGCTTGAAAAATGGTAGCTCAGGAGGAAGACACTGCTATTACATTACAGCTTCTTAATTCTGCTAGTTTCCAGGGAGTTGACTTTCATATTTATTGCCCAAAGGGAATTTAGAAAAGAAGTATTTATAAAACGACATACTCATATTTATAGTGTGGCTTATTAATGAGAGTTTAGGAACAATGTGCTCTGGGATTTCAAATACTTGAGTGATAACAAGAAAAAAAGGTAATAAGAAAGCAATAAAGATCTCTGTTGGTTTCCTGTTTCCTGGCAATACTCCTGTGTCGGATATTTAGAAAGTATATTGGAATTATTATTTTTTTAAAATGTAAGGTCTTCCTACTCATTCTCCTTGTTTTCTACTGCAAAAGGTATTACGTGAAACCAGGTTACCTCTCCTCTCCTCTTTCCCCGTCCCACCATCTTGTTTAATGCTGAATTCCATCTTCCTTCCACAGGGTGATTCCAGGCACCAGAGTCTGTCATTTTCCCTGGTACTAACAGCAGAAAGGCAAATATGCTGCCAGCAACTCAGACCTGTATTGCTGGTACCTCACTCAGGGAGAGGCAGTGAGTGCAGGACAGGACCTGCCATCCTCATTCCTGCTTGGTGGGCACGGCTTCCCTCAGTAGTACCTCTACTCTCAATTCCCTGCAACAGTCTGGAAATTCTCCTTTCTTGCTACCAGTCTCTCGGAATAATATCTAAGTTAAACTACTTCAGATTTTCTCCTGTGAGCTTAAAATTTAATTCTAATTTAGCAAAGGGTGTTTGCAGGCAAAATAGAATTGATTAGAGTTCTAGAAGCATTCTTTGTATTAGCAAGGAAATGAACTGAAACCCACTGAATAGCAGGCTACAATAACACATCCTTCTTATCTTCATTGGCTACCTTAGACTCCTGTTTGGATTTTCATATTTCAGGTTTCATATTTCTGATGCTGACAGTGAACTGGGGCAAAATCAGTTGAGAGCTGCAATAAAGAACTCACATTTCTGGATTCAACAAGGATGAAAGATGCTCCCTGGTAGCTACAAAGCATGGATCTGCTGGACTGTACTGTTCTTAAGATGGCAACAATGCCTAGTTTCATGTTCACACCTTACTTCTGGATGTATTGCAGTGTAATGTTACAGAAAACTAGTCTGAAACATAATGACATTACTTCAGAACTGCTAAGCAGCAGATGACTCAGGGCTCTATCAGAAGAGGTAAGTGATGAGAAAGGGTGCTCCACAGCAAAGGTAACATCTACCAAAACTTGCTAACACAAGGCAAAAGTCTTTTCAGCTCATTGACAAGCCCTTCACCTTATTGATGCCTCAGGCCAATGTTTTCATTCACTCAGTATCTGCATGAAAAGAACCCCAGTAAACACATATAAACGGGTTAAATCAGGTGCAGCAAGGCAGGAAACCTTCAAGAAGGCTTCTAAGAGAGAGACTCATGGCTTGATTGCCTATTTCTGGCAGCTCTGTCACAAATCCAATATTGTTCCCAAGATATGACACAGCCCATAGGCCACCAGCTGAGACTGACAAAATACCACCACCTACTGGTGTTCCCATCACAAATGCTTTCAGCCCTTCATCAGTTCCACAGAGCCTCCAAGTTTTCCACTTTAGCACTGAAATTCATCACTAAGTCCATCCCTCAGAACCCCCTGCAGCAGTGCCTGCTGTTATTTTGCCCCCTCTGCAAACGTGGCTCAGCTAATGATGCACAGGAAAATCAGAAAATATCAGCACTGCTCATCCTCACATGGCAAGCTGGAGCTCCAGGTGCCCATGCAGGGCCTGCCTTTCAGCTCTGACACTGGCTCTGGCACTAGCCAGCAAAGGGCAGCTTCCACTGGCACCCAGGCTGGGGGATAAAAGGGCCATGGGCAGAGGAGGGGGCAAGCTCAGGGTGACCTCCTCTGTTGTCCTCCATTTCCCTTGTCTCTAAACAGTTGTTAATCTCATTGGCACAAATCCTGCTTTCATCTACAGGTGCCTGTAATCGCTGAGCTTTCTCTCACACTCCCCTCAGTTCTTCCAGTGGGTTGTCTATTTCTTCTCTCCTGGAAAAAAAAGAGAATCAACATTGATCATTCAGCTCGATTTTGGTGAATCAAAAGATAAAAAAATCCCATCCGAGTCTAAATATTTTACCATTTATGGAATCTAGACAAGTATTTGGTGAGTGACAATAAGTTTCACATTAAAGTTACATATTCAGTTAAAAATATTAACCAGTTATTCTCAAGACAGGTGGTTTTTAATAATTTATAATGATGAAATTTTAGGAAAAAATTAAGAATTTGATACACTTTGAGAATATTTAGAAGTGTGAGTGATAAAGTCTTGCAATTCTCCTGTCCAGCTGTCATTCTGAAAGCCCAGGACAGAGGGGCTGACTGAAAATATATNGAGGAGGAATTTATATTTCCTCTCTTTGGTCCCAGCCATATTCTGGCTTTTATGCATTTTATATCAATTATTAAGCATGACTGCAGTTATTATACTTTTAGGTGTTGAAGCTACCTCCTATTATTAGTTTTTAATATTTTTTTTGTGATTGAATACTTCTGAATCAGTGGTAGCCTTGTTCTACTCATTTAATTTCTTTTATTGTGTTGTTTTCCCATATAATATTGAAGGTTCATTAAGAAAGCAGCAAGCTGAGGGACATTACTGAAAGCACATACTTAAAGGAAAAGTACATTGTCAATATAAACATATTAACTGATGTACATCACACAATAATGATTCTTTCACCAATATGTTAAAGTTTTATGAGCCTTTTTTTTTCTGCTTCTGTGGAAAGGCATTAATAATCAGCCAGATGATCTAGGGTACACCTCTACCATATACCTTGTGTATTGACTGCCTAGGTCTTACGATATCAGCAGAGCAGGAGATATTTATAGCTTTGCATGCTCCAGACCACCAAACGCTGCTAAAAGTAACTCTAAAACAAGGTGAGATAATTAGATTTATCAGGAGGTTGAAAGCATAAAGAGAGGGACCATATGTATTAGATATTTTCTCCTTTACAAAGGAAAGATGGATTAATAAAAGCTATTAAAAACTTGAATTAATGCATATTTTATAGACTCTACAGCATTAAGGGGAAGATTAAACTTAAAGGTGGCCATTTCAGGCTTTACACAGCATTTTATAAATTTATTTCCATCCCTTGAAGTAGTGTGGGTGTAATGCCAGCAGACCAATTATGTTACAAGAATTAAGTAACCATCTATAGCAGATTTGCTTGGGATGCAAGACTGCAGAAATACCTTTATGTTCAAACTCACTGTTTTTACACCTTGCATAGAAAAGAATATATTTTTATAGGAGATAATTTTTGTGTTCCTTAAGTTTTTACCATTTTGGTAGATTTCAGGAGGCATTTAAAATTCTCAGAAAAAATATTATCAAGACTGAGGGAATAACAGGATTAATTACTATAATTTGATTGAGTGAATTTGAAAGACTTGACTATAATACAGAAAATACTGGAGCTAAATGAAAGAGTCCTACTGCTTGAAAAATGTAACTTTATGTAAAAATCACTCAAATTCATAGAACTAAAGCCATTTTCCATATTTCTGAGCCTTGGGATTCAACGTGTTCTGAATTTAAAAGCAGAGTCTGTACTGACAAGTAGTGAGAAACAGTATGGGAGAGTCAAGTGATCCTGAAGGGCAGCCACCCCCAGCCAGTGCCAGAAGCCTCTTGCTGGAAAATCAAGAACAGAGTGAAAGAAACAAAATTGAAGGAAAAAAAAATTGAAGAGGAATATTGTAAAGAAAATTTCATCTAAGTGATGCACAAAAAGAGAAGTATAATGTATTTGCATTCAATATACTTGGCAGATCACACCAAAAAGCCAAGAGATTTAATCTATCAGTTTTCTATTTCCAAATGAGAGCTACATAAAAATTGTTAAGTTTATCAGTTTATTATAAGAAGGAATCTTCCCTTTTATTATGGAAACTTACTTAAAGGGTGATTTCTCTTTGTAGGTGGATGAAATTGGTTACAATGGTTAAAAGTTTATAGGCTGGGAAAAAAGTGCATGTTAGTTACTAAATGGTTTTAGAAAGAAAACTAAGTTGGTATAGTTGGAAAGTGCAATCAATGATATAATTTGAAAGATGGTGTTTAGACTTTTTTTTTTTAAAATTCTATTTCTACACAAATACAGGCAAGATAGATATAAAACATGAAGACCAAAATCAGGGATGAATTTGCTAACAGCATAAATTCTAGACTATCTTCTTTCAAACATGCCAAAGAGTCTATAGGACCAATTCATGTTTACAGGAAGAAAGATGTCTAAAAGAATGTATTTTTTCTCCTACACTTCTTGAAAGTGAATTCAGTTAAGCTATACCACAAATGTCCTTTATGATGGGGACATGAGACAGGTGGTCTCAAATCCAAGTATCAGTAGAATAGAATTAAAAACAGATTGGTAAAATGAATAATCAGCAAATCCCCAAGACCAAGTGATATTCAGGAAGATGTTCTAGGGGCAGTCAGGTATGAAATTACTATAATGTGGTCATATGCAATCTTTTGCTTATAAGTACCTTGGTGCCAGAAAAATAGAAGTGGCTGCTGTAATACCAAGACTTCAAGACAGTTCTTAGGGGATTTGGAGAAATACAGACTAGTAAACCAGCCACAAGGACTTTCAGAATGAGCTCAGAGCACGAAAGGATAAGGTTCTAAAGGACCTCATAAAACTTAATGTACAAAAATCAAAAGCAATATAAATTGGAAAACAATTGCAATTTGAGACAGAGTTAGGCCTTTGAATTTGCGTTACATTTTTTCATGCCTTCTTTTGGTGAAGATTTCAGAAAGCTCTCATTCTACTTCTGATGTTAACCGTGGTTTTTGAAACTGAGAAACTAAACTCTAAGTTTTAGCAGTCTCTGGTACACCTCACAAGCCCCAAGCTTGGAAGCAAAATTAAATTAGAGATAAACTGTCCAACATGGAAGATGAAAAGAATATTTCCATTTCTATCCTTATTCCAATAAATTTTAGCCAACTAAGAAAAAAGTTAATCACTGAATCTTTATGAATTTGATGTCATATCCTTTGTAATTCAGAGTCAACTTGTATTTTATGTCTTTGACTAATCAAAAGGATTATTTTCCTCATTTGAAGTCTTTAACCTCAGTCTTTTTATATGTGTTATGAATAAACCAAATATGCAAAATTAGTTTCCTTATCTGGATGCAATTCAGGGGCCAGGACTGATTTGACTCTTCGGGTTATTTACCAGTGAGCTAATTTTGCCTTTTTAAAAATGAAATAATAGGGCACAGCTCTGGCTGGTAAACCTTACTCTGTGTCAGCCCTCTCTGTCAGCAAGGGCACGAAAACTTTCCTGGTGAGTTTTAAGTTCTGTGAATGATGGCTGGGAACCACTTCAGTGGGTGAGAAAAAATTCCTACTCTAAACACTACATAGATAAGTAAAGAATACTTTCTTTACATTAGGTGAAGGGGAAGACTTAATTGCCTAGAGCAGAGACTGCCAGGTATTTTAGAGATGTTTTGTAAAAAAGACTTGCAAAAGCTGCCCAGAAGAGATTGACAGCAGAGAGTACAGGTAGATTTTTATGAAGACAAGGTTGTACACTCTTTCCTGCGTGGATTGTACTTATTTACAGAGGAACCACACCATGGTATGCTTAGGTACACACAGAAAAAGATAAAAAAAGCATTTTGGCCCAGCAAAGTGTGCAGAGTACACTGTGGTCCCTCCTAACTCACCACTGGTGAGTAAGACTCTGCACCATCTCATGCAATGGCCACAGAAAAAGTACCTCCATAACCATAACAAATAGTGTGAAATTTAAAAAATGGTGGATCAAAGAACTAACAAAATCTGCCTTCATAGGACAATGTGCTTTCACCTGTAGTTTAAAAAAAAAAAATAAAAATCTTCCCCTAAATGATATGGGAGAAGTGTTATTTAGAAGTATTTGACGACAAAGATCTCTTTATCTACAACCAAAATGCTTTCCTCTCTGAAGTACAGTGTGGTAAGTGATTAACCAGCACTAGTAACACAACACAGCTCTTAACGGTGGGAATTGGAGTGCATAATCAACAAATAATGCAAATTACTGCAAATCAAATAAATTAATTCATTGCTTATGATTAGTAAAGAACTCAATTCCATCTGCAAAGGGCTGTCTGTAGGAAATTCAGTCCAAGAATATGCAGCTTGATCAGTAAACTTTGTAAATAAGTTTACAGCTGAAGTATGTTGTTCAACTAGTGAAGTTGTAGCTCAGTTGCCAAAGTACTTCAAAATATCCACAGCTGAGATGTGGAGGAGCTCAAATAGAGAGACAGGTGCCCGGATCTGTGATAAATTCAACTAAATTAGGAGTGTATTCATCTTTACTAACAGTGCATACAAAGAAGAGTATAAATAATGTCTCCATCATTACACTGCTCAGCTCAGCAAAACGTACAGCTACATGACCTGCAAAGTACTGTGTTAAATTAATAAATGCATCTCAGTCAAGACAGAGAGAGTCTCATCATTAACTTATCATCCTGGTGGCCATGGTATTTGGGAAGTTATGAGAGTGCCTAAAGGACAGCACACTTGTCAGGGAATAGTACTGCAACTATTCAGTACAACTGCAACTGCAAATGTATTTTCCCTTCCATAGTTTTCCTGCATTTCTAACAGCATGCAAGAATTGAAATAAAATTCTCCAGGGATAAATCACGAGGCTGTGGCTTATGATCATTTAGGCTAGCTCTTTTCTGTTTGGGATAAGACCTGGAGTTGAACTATCATGTGTTGAGGTACCTTCCAGCTGTGTTGACTTGTGACGTGGCATTTTATGTTTGGGTTTGAGCTGCAATACCTGCAGTTACGGCAGGGATAGTTTCAGTTATTTTCCTGTCCTGAGCTGGAGGTGATTCTACAGGGGTGGGTTGTGCTTTCATACTCAGTCCTAGTGCTGATTAAACTGGCCTATACAGTTAAACCCTGCATTTTTCTGTCAGCAAAGCAATGAGTTAAACTGGAAATTATTGTGGCTTAAGAATAAGGCCCTTCCCCTTCCAAACTACTTTCAACCAGACCAGAGTCCTGCTCTTGTTTGCTGCTCAGTGACATGGACAGCTTCGGGAAGGGATGGTAGAAAGACAGGAGTGGGGAACAAGGTTTGCTGGTGCTTCTTCTGCAAGAGATGCACTATGGCCTCACCAAATTTTGAGTTTCAAGAAGTCAAATATCACAGTCTGGGCTTTGTATAGAGCTGCTCACAACAGCTTCAATCTCAGTGTGGTCAAAGCCAACTAAGAACCTGGAACTACTGCTGTGCCTGCAGATTAACAAATCACAGGCACGTCCTTAGTAATATTTATTTGTGAGATACTTGTAAGGACAAAGCCCGTATTAATGTCCACTAAAATTTAAGAGTTGAGAACACAAGAGTTACATCACACTTCCAACATCCTTTCAGTGGCCCCTAAGTACAGATGCCTAACACTTGAAAATACAGCACGGTAGAAGATAAATAGAAATTATAATACATATGCAATTTACATCATGTGCAAATAATGCTTGCTCTGATAGTAACACCCAGCTGTCTGCAAGCTGAACAAACAGGGACTCTAGATCTGAGTTAAAATTATTTTTCTGTTGCTTTCTTCATACAACCCACTGAGTCTGGAATTAAATGTTTTGCTCTCTAAGGGGTTCTAATTAAAAGTTCAATTCATATTTTGTTTCTTATTTTCATACCAAATTGACTTTTTAGAAGAGATTAGCATGGCAAATATATCCTGAAGTCCAGAAAGCAAGTGCTTCTTGCATAAACTCTAGGAATAAACATTTTAATAAGTCAGTTGGTCATTGAAAATGCTTCCTTTGTTGACTCTGATTTACTAGGAGCACAAAGAACATTAAATGGAAAACCTTCTTACTCCACAAAAGTAGAATTCCTTAAGATTAAGATGGCCACATACATTCATCCATCCCCATACTTTAAAGCCTCAATGAGCCAAGACACAGATGGTCAGAAGGGTGGTTAAAAATTCCTAGTTTTACAGAAGGAATGGCTTTTAAAGTAAAATGAAATAATATCTATTTCATAGGGAAGTACAATCCACATCAGAAAATCATATACTTCTCTCTAGTTTTCAACTTCTTGGTTTTAGCAAATTCTAGGGTCTAACAACATGATATATCACAAGTACAGTGTCAAAGTGAAAGTCTAAACTTTATAAAGTTCTAACTTGCTTCAAGTGAAATGTATTAATTTCAAAGCTTTGCAGGGAAACACAGTTCACCTTGACCAAATGCATGTGTTTCAAAGCTCATTGGAGACTGATGGTTATCAGCAATTTACAATTTAGCTCTCCCCCTTAATCCTGAATGACAAAATGACTACTGCCTTCACTGGGCTATGGAACAAGGCAGGGAAGAAAGATACTCACAGCTGCTTCTACAAAGCTGGGGTAGCTGACCGTGGAACTGAACATCCAATATAACCTGAGGAAGAAGGAGCCTTAAAACTTAGTGTCCACTAATTTGATAACTAATCAGTCTCATCAATCTTCCCTGTGTATACTCAGTCTTGATCTCTATGTAAATTCTTTGGGCATAACTTAATTTTTTATTCCATTCTTTTGTGCAGCATGGGAATCCACCCAATCAAGCAGAATAATCCCAAATAAATCGCCATTTTCATCATGAATGCCAATCAAATAAATTTTAGTGATTGAAAGACTGCTTGGTGAAAATTATGATGTTATCATTAATCATGTTTATTTCACGAGTTTACTGGAATGAGACCCCTGGCACTCAAGACAACAGAGATCTGTTAGTAAAGAGATTATCTTTTCCCAGAAAACTAAAAGAGAGCTAAAAGAGCTAAAGTGTTAAAAAGAGTTGGGGATTGATGGAAAGGGTGTTTTCTAGCCCAGATCCTGCACTGAACTACTAGTTCAAAACTATTATTTTACTCAAACCATGGTGTCTTCTGCTACTAGTGGTACAATCAAAAGTTCAGTCTAATGAGCTATTTGAACAAGCTTTGTCAGAGGATGTTATTCTGCAAAGGCTCTATATCAGCATATGCAATATTTTATAGGATAGGCATGAATTTACTGAGCAAACATATTGAGCTGTTCATACAGTATTGTTATGTGATACAGAGCCTGCAAAAACAAAACACAAGGGATGTGGGCATGGAAGGGAATCCATGTTATCCTTTCTATTTACAGCTGTGCAGAACGGTTTGACTGGGAACAGCTGGGATTGTCTGTCTAATTGAGTCGAATGTGCATGCAACTTGTTTAGATCATTGTGTTGGTTATGTAAATGAGATTTCTGTGGAAAATAATGAATACAGGTTTTTTATTTCCCTTGGGTTCTCATATAGTGTAATGATGATGAAAAGATGTTCACCAGAAAAATAGCAGAGGTGTTTAAGACAACCACTCCCCTCTGATGGTGGGCAGCACTATTGGTTAGTTTGATTTACTCAGAGCAGGAGGAATTGGGAAAGTCTGTTCTGTGTTGTAAAACGCAGAAAAAAAAAAAAAAAAGAAATATTTTTGTTAGAGATAAAATTCTGTAGATCCTCAACTAGGAATTAATTATTCATGACACAAATTTCTGCACCACTGTGAACAGAAGAGGAATCTACCACGATTTTGGGTCAAGGTGCACATGGGATCCTGGAGGGGGCAGTACCAGGTTTGCACCTTCAGTGCGTGAGTGCAAGAGCAATATAGGGCCATGGATTCAGTTTAGAAATTCAAGAAAATGTAACTTTGTAACTTTTCAATGCTACAAAGAAGCTGTAGAGGCATTTCATACATCATTCAGAGATGTCAGCTTTCCTGAAAATTTGTTTCACAATTAATTTACTAACCTAGAACTGAATCTCCTAAATTGGATATTATCAAGAGAAAATAAAGATCTGTTTCCAAATGAATAGAGTAAGAGTTCTAGACAAATTCTTCTACAGATATTACACCCCTAATCAGGTTTGGTGCCATTAGCCTTTGGAATGTTAACTTTTGGGTTTACAGTTGTGTTAGGATAATGAATAGATTTTAATAGATGGGCATATGAAATCCGGAATGTTTATTTAAAGATAAAAAGCAGGAAGAGAAACCAATATCGAAATAGAATGATTTTGATAGTTTCCATATTTTAAAAATTATAATAATTATAAAATAAAAACATATGTGGTGTGTAAATTACTTTGCATTTTTATTAGTCTTTACATTTGAATAACCTTGGAAACCCAAATTAATTTTTAAAAAGATATTTCAGTGCTCAAATAAAATAACTTAAAATTTACATATAATTTAAGGGATAGACAGACATTGGCAATTAACTGAATGATATTTTTTAGGACTAAGAGCTGTAACCACATCAATTATGAAATTGGCATAGAAGTATTTTAGAAATCAGATTGTTAGACATATTCAGATACTGTCTTATTAATGTTCCTACAGTTTGTACTTCTAGAAGTGTATGTTTGAGTTAGAATAGCAATCTGAATGTGCAGCAGTGACATTAGAAATTAAAGAATGAATATAATAATCTGGAATTGCCTGGTTGAATTAATCACCACTGACTTTCCTTTTCTCATGTAGACCAGAAAATAATGTAATATTCTGCTTTCAAATGATTCAGCATTTTCAGAACATTCCTGTCACCAGGAATGAGTGTAACTCTCCTGCTTTTTTCTGGACATAGTATCAGTGGGTAGGTGGTGTAAATACTGTGCCTTAAGAATCAGGCAGAATTTCTTTCATTAATACAAAAATCAGTTTTGCTAAACAAAACAGTTTAGTTGTTTCTGAGGTAGACAACTTTCCTTTTAAATCACAAGAGCTTTCCTCCTCTTTGAACATTTGCTTCCTTCTTTTAGAATGTTTAATAATTTCTCTTCCAAGCTGTCCTGGAAAATAAAATCTCCCATTTCAGCACAGTGGAGCAAAGAGTCAATTATTTACAGTGTGACAAAACCTATCCTTGGACAATAAAGAACTAAGATATTTGATAGAAGTTTATTGGTATATTTCTTTAATATATGAAAAGAGCTATTATAATAGAGACAGAAAAATATATTTACAAGCATGAATGCACACAGGACCTGTGATTTCCTGTTTGAAGCCTCTGTGGCCACTGAACCATCACAGAGATTTATCTGCCAAAGAGCCCTCGTGGTTTGGTTACCTGTAGCTATCCAGTACATATTTTTGTGAATATTTAATTTTTCATATTTACCTTTCATGTAAGACTTTAAACTTTGTGCTGTATCTTTTTTCTGGTACTTTCAATAGGCAGAATCTAGTCTTTTGAAGAATCTCAAAGGTAATTTCCATCTGAAGCCATTGCTATTCAATGGCAATGTAAGTGAGAAGGCCAGAGATCACTCCACTGCTACTGAGCTCATGCCAGTCATGGGTACTACAGATATTTATTCTATCAGCAGATGGAAACTTCATGGGTCATTTTGCCCCTTCCCAAGGGTAAATGTCAGTTAGTCTGAGACTTGAAAACTTGCTTTCTTGTCACCAGGTCAAAACACTGACCTAATCAGTAACAGGTTAGACATGGGGGAATCTTTTGATACATTAGCTGCTGACTCAAGCATATGCCCAAGAAAACGTGTCCTTTCCCCTTTGAGACTCAGGATCCATCTTGAATGTTTGATATCAAGGCTGTTATTTTCAGCAGACATCATGTCATTTTTATCTTTGAGAACAGTTTTAATGGAACATGAATGAGCCATCAGAAAAGAATAAATTGACTCTAATCTGAATTCTACGCTACATAAGGTACATCATGAACAACTCTGCACTAATACATCTTAAAATTCAGACTGAGGTTATTAATTATGTTCCATAGAAGTATGAGAGTATTCCTCCTTTAATTTATCAGTACAGCATTAAAATCATATAAGCACATTGCAGAGGAAAGTTATTTCCCCCCCATAATTTACAGAAAACCAGGAACCTTATAGGAATCACAGCTGTGTTCAGACTGGTTAGTTGACTGGAACTAAGAAAGTGAGGCTACAGCTCAGAAATCTTCCCATATTCAATGTGTTGCCAGAACTCATTGGACATTGTGAGTGCAGTTCTACCTATGTTATGCTTGAGTGTGTCATGTGTAGCATAAAAAGGAGAAAAGTGATAAAGAGAGGTTTAAGGTCTACTTCCTCAGATTTTCAGATTTCTCAGAAATTGAAAATACTAAAATTACCAAGTCCTTAACATGCTTCCAGTCTACTTGGAGCAGCCAGTTGTTTGAAATGAAACATGTTCTATATGTTTATACAGCCTATAGTTTCCAACCAAAGGTAAGATTAAAAAAAAAAAAAGAACTCTTTTCTCCCCCTAAATCCACTGACAGCACTACTTCTCATAACTGATATCCTTATTTTACGCACCCATGTCCTCCTGACCAGAAAGGGCAAAGAAGTCAAATTTATCATGTCTATTGAGTGACAAACCATTAGAAAGTCTAAGTTAAAACCCATGCTTGCCCTACACTCTCTGCTACCTTTCAAGTTCCAGTTTTGATAGTTGCTGATATAACCCTATTTAAGGAAGTTAAATCAAGCTGATAAGGATTATTATCCTGTACATACTGGCCTATGCCAACAAGACCCTCTGAAGAGAAATAGCTTGGTTCCGTGTTTTCACAGAAGCTGTACTAAAGTTGCCCTGCTGTGCTGCACATCTCTCTGATCCCAGGGCCTGAAGGACAGCCGGGCTTTATACAAGACAGTCACCTGGATTTGGTGGGCATGTAAACTTTTGAAAGATATCCACAACAGTCTTCTTCTAGAGTAATTTTATTATCCCTAACACTTTTCTGCTGCTGGATCTTGGAAAAGTTACTCTCCCATTGTCCCCATTTCTGAAAATGGAGTATTGTCATTAATCAGTACAACCTTAGGATGCTGCAGTTCATCGACCAGGGCTGAAACAGTATTGCTATTATTACTCTAAAGCAACTTATATTACTACATAGCCGATGTTGTACTGAGTTGTCCCAAAAATCTGTTTTGTGATTTGAAGCAATTTCCTGATATGCAGCTGAGAAATCAGCTTGAGTCCAGTCTTAAACCCTTAATGTCCTTCTAATTAGGCAGTTACTTGTATGAAGAACTGTTCCTCAGAAGCAAAGGCTTATAGAACTAGGCTTTTATTGTAAGGAATAAAATGTTGAAAGCACTCTTTGAATTATTCATGAAGGTCATGACTACTTATAATAAATACACGCATATCTGTATATACACAAAATAAGTTTTGAGAATCAACTGCAGAGTGGCCTCAAGGCTGTTTCAACTCTGCATGTTCAATCCCAGCTGTACATTCACCTCAACTAGAAATTGCAACAAATGTACACAGCTGGATTGATAACAATCTGAGTATTACTGGTTTTTAGTGTTCTTCAAATAATATTTTAGGAAACTTCTTGTATATGCTCTTACTTTAACTCCATCCTGTGTTTTACAACAGAATATTGTTTCACTTTCAAATATTGGAATTCTAATCCTTTGCCTCTTGAGAGCCTAGCTCATTTCAATTTCAATGAAGGAGGTGTTGTTTTCTGAGACTTTTCCTCACATTATTTGTTTTCAAAACTCTGGGTTACAGGGCTGTATTCTTGTATTTTGTGTTGTAAGGTTGTCCCTGAAGAAATTGGATTGCATTTTACTTCAGACTCTGTGAAACTGACAACTGCTGATGTTCCAGACTGAAGATCAAGGTACCAACAATTCTCAGAAGAAGATACATTTCCTAGGGCACTGGAGATTACGTATCTATCAGAACTGAAATCAAAGGCGTGGTAAGTGATAATATCTGGAAGCTTTCTCACATCCTGCAGAACACAATGGAACAAATCAACAAAGGGAGACTGGATTTTTTTTTTCATTTGCTTCATTTCAGTTCATAAATGGAATTCTAGTTCTTATGTGTTTTTGCTCAAATTAAGGAAAAGCCAATCAACAAATTTCCAGAAATACTATTTTTCAGTTTTAGCAATTAGAGAAGCTCTTGTGTTAATGTGCTCCCTGTGTTACCTGTTTTGTAATTAAGAGAACAATGTATTTTATTACAGTTTCTAATATTCTATGAAATAAGCTTATTTACTGTTTTGTCTCAGGAAAATGTATCCAAAGTCTATAATGATCACCTAATCAGAAAGGGGTGTGAGGACTTTGCTGGCTCTTGGAGTGAAATATCAAAATGAACACAGGAACAGGGGAAAACCATATTAAAAAGCAAAAGGAAGGACAAAACCAACTTTAAAAAAATATGCTTTTTGAGTAATTTTTGAGTAGATGCAAGAAATTGTAATCTGTTCATTAGAAGGAAGGGCATCATCAGTCACAATACCCATAATCAGGATGCTGGGATATCCTTCTTCAGGACTAATAATGTTTAATTACTGGAAAATGAAATGAAGGGAAAATTAAATATTAGGTGGTTGCCTTGACTTTGAATGACTTCATCCTCCCTCTTGTAGTGAAGCAGAGCTCAGAAAAATAGGGAAATCACAGAGGACAGATGATGAAATCTCCATTCCAGCACGTTCCAGGATATTATACGTAACAAAGGTTCATCAGGAAGGAGCAGTCTCCAGCCTGGAGAGAAAATGAGTCTCTGAAATTGTGAATATTATGAGGGTTCTCTTGGGGGTCTAACAGGTGTTGATATCCAGTGCCATAAATGCACTTGAAGCAATGAGAGTATTAAGACAGTGTATATACCAACAGCCTAGTATAATACTCAAAAAGTATAGTACTCAAACCATAGGGAATTTATTGATCTTTAAACACAAGAAAAGAGAATTTAGAAGGAAAAGAGTAAAACTACTTTCAGTCAGTCCTCTCCTACTGGAATCAAATCATATGAATGAAAGCTGAGGGTAATAATTATAAGTCAGGGTTACAATTATCAGAAAAGCAATAAAGAAAGAAAAAGTACTTGGAAAGAAGTCTACAGGTAGCTGAATATCAGTGAATATAAACCACATGTTTTTACAAAAGAGTTCTCACAATAATTCTGACCTGCAATGAAAAGTGGATAATATAAATAAAAACATGAAAGGAATGTACATTTCTTTGTCAAATGACAAAATTAAAATAATTTCCAGGAAATAGAAGTGATAAAATATGTATAAAAACTGTAGGAAAATGTAAAATTTTAACAATGGATCAATTTCTAATTTGAAGGAAAAAAATACCCCAGGTATAAATAATTTTAAATTGGATGGGAACACCCTCCAAGTATATGTTGCAGTTTCTAAGGGAATCAGTTGTTGAAGTCCAATTTGTATTTACACAAAATCGGAGAACAGATTATTAATTTGTCTTCTCTGTCCTTTAAAAATTAATTAGCCTAATAGAAACATTTGTAATATTTTATAGAAGAACTAGAAGCCCAAAGTATGAGTCAAACTTCTATGTGAAAGAAATCTTAGGCTGTGATGTTCAAGTACTTGATAGGTTGGCAACATGTGCCAGTGATCACTTTTAGGCAATCTTGGATCAAACTCTTGGCAGGCTTTTTTAGAACTCTCTTGTTTGCAAAGAATTCTGAATGACAAAAATGTACCGGCTGTCCATGGCCAAACCCCAAATGTGTCTTTTCTCCTGCTTGTTCAGTAACCACGAGGGATCACGAGTCCACCTTTCTGATCTTCCCTGGCATGAGTACAATGACTCGCAGGAAATAGCACAGTGCTACACCTGCAACCAAAACTGCTAATGAGTGAGAGCACCCCCAGGAGAACCCTGCTGGAGCAAAGAGCAGAGGCAGGGGACTTACCACATTTCAGCAGCTCCTTGGCTTTGATTGAAACATCACTTCAGCACCGCAGAAATGGGAAATTCACTTCTCAAAAGAATGGAGATGGGTAGAAACCCAAGGCAGTACAAATGCAGTGAAATAAATGTACTCACTATTACAATATAATAGATAATATAAATAATATTATTATAGATAACATAATATATATATATATAAATATAGATTTATATATATATATAAAAAACTATGGATTTATATATATATATATATATATA
>VWZN01010524.1:300783-319270 GCA_013396955.1 Regulus satrapa | reverse complement strand
TATATATATATATATATATATAATCGAATATAATCTATTATATATTTAAATGCTAGAACAAAGAAGACACTGCTCTTGTTTGCCAAGGTATTACCCTCCCACCCTGCCAGTGATAGTTTAAGTTTTAAACAGGAAACCAGTGTTCAGGTACCAGAAGCTGTCCAATGACATAGCAGCTGTCTGGTCACTCATGGTCTATGAATGACAAAATGGAAGGGCCTCACTGCAGACGTGAAATCTCAGCACTTACCTAAAATAGCTCCTAGACTGCAGAGGTGAAATAAAATATTAGGTGGTCAGTAAAACATGTAAATAATTAATTTTGGATTGAATCGACATTCACACTGTACAGCAAGGAAAATTTTCTCCAATTTTGTCAGAGTGATTCCTGCTGAATTTGGGTGGTAAATGTTATAAATGTTTGGGGTTTTGCCTCCCAGTTAGTCTTGCTTCTATTGAAGCCAGAATCAGCTATAATCTGTACATTTTGATACATGTGTTCTATTGTTCTATGCCTTTTAAGCCATTTAAGCTTTTGATTTTACTAACCCCACTAAACATTTTCCTTTTTTTTTTTTCTTAAAGTAAGCTATGAGAAAATATTTACAAACAGCCACTTGCAACTGCACAGCAAATGTCTCGAACTAAGTATCTGAACTATTTGTGAATGGGATTTGCTTCTTGTGGTTTTTGGTTGTTCATACTCCTGTTCTCTCTTATTTTTTCCACTTATATATTAAATCCAGTATTTGCAAGAATGAAAGAAAGTTACATGGCAACATCATTGGGAAGTTTATTAGACCAATAAAATGAAAATATATTAATATTAATTTGCTCACTCATTAATTAATTATTGGTGCAAGATCTAACCCCTGAAGAGGACTACTGAGTTAAAGTTTTTAAAAGTGGATGACAATATTTCATGTATCTGCAGAAATTAACTTTTCAAGTTTACTGCTTTCACAGCCCTGTGAAGGATTTAAATTTCTAAATTATTTTAAAGAAAAAAAGCATTCTCTATCAAAATAAAAAAAAATAAATTATGGGATATGAAAAATCATTAGGATTTAATTTTCTATAATAATTTCTATAATACTTCCTAAATTTACTCTTATTATCAGGACAGAACTCTGTAAACTCTCTGAGCAATTGCCAGCAGGAGTCCAAAGCCTGATAGAGAAAAAAGTTTGAACTTTACTTTTGTACATTTACAGAAACAGCCCCTAGCACTGAAAGAATTGACCAATCACTTCAGGTAGAAAATGTGTGGCTACTCTTGACTATTTCTTTACTCTTCAGATGACACATTTGCAGGGTCAGAGTTTTCATGAACTCTTAGTAGTAGGTGTATGGACATGGTTCATACTGAGATCATCTCTGCAAAGCCCTGCAAGCTTTTACAGCTTCTCAACCAATTTTCCTTTTGGTTAGATGGACATAGATGGGATATAGATAGATATCCCCCTTCTATAATCGCTACTCTGACACTCCACCTGCAAGCCAACTCATGATCAAAGCTCTGTAAGAGATCATAAGAGACACTCTTGTACTAAATGGACTCAAGAAACAAACGTTTAAAACTTTCAGAAACATTTCTGACTCTCCATTCCTGAAATCCATTTTAATGTGAGGCTTATAGTATGTAATAGTGGAGGGAACATGAAGATGAATTTGGAGTGGCAAAAGATAAGGGTGACACTTAGTGTGTCTTAGTGTGAAGTGGCAGCCTGTTACCTACTGACAGAAGTTCAGATGAGAAAGGTGTTATCAAAGTTACTGATAATAAGGTTACTATGTCAGATCCTGGGAGAGCCTGACTATCTGCTAGTTATCCCCAAGGATGAAAGAAAATGTTTCTCTGTGTATAATCAAAGGTACAATTTGTGAAATTCATTGAAAGTCTTAGAAGATTCTGTAACAGCAAAAAGTATTTCAGCAACAGCTCACATTCTTGCTTCAAAACAAGATTCTACCACATTCATGTTCCCGTTATTTGAATGTCTCTGCACTTTCTCTGAGTTATTTGCACTCTCTGTGTTATGTACACTTCATTTGACAAAGCAGGAATATTTCTTCAATTATAAAAGGTGGTTTGGATTTTTTTTTAAAATGTACTTTCGCAACAGGTTGTAGGAGATCTGACTTTAGAGCTCATTGTTTTGTTATCTTTTAGTCAAAAGCTGAAAGCATTCCTGCATTACATGGACTCTCCAGAAAGTCAGCATAATTGCCACTTGATTTTGCTTCTTTTTGTTTTATCCAGCTTTGAAAATGTTTGCTTGTGTCTAAACAAATAATAAGTGATAATGGCCCAACAGGCCACCAGGATCCAATGCAAGTCACCTCAGCCTTAGAATAAATTGTGTGCCATGAGAAAGGGACATGCCATGAGCTAAAAAGGGATGCATATGATGCTATTTTAAAGATGTAGTGTTTGGCACAGGGCAGCATAAAAAAATTCCATAAAAGAGGTTACAGGCACAACTCTACAAGAGCATTCACAGCACAGTACTGAGATTGTGTGTGAGTTTTAGTAGCTCAGGTACAGCTTGTGAATCCATGCAGTTACGTTCTACCCCAGTTTTAGAGAAATAACAAGTGAACATTCTTTGGGGAGAAAAGTGGAAATGCTGTATGCGTGTAAACATTTTGGATACAGTGAGCACTTAATTATGAGCTTGTTGTTTTGAACAAGTTACAACACAATATTCCTTCCCAGTACATGTTTTTCCCTTTTTTTTTTTTTTTTTTTTTTTTTTTTTTTTANTTTTTTTTTTTTTTTTGGTAAATTCTCATCTAGGCGAGGGAAAATGTATTTTCAGTGAGATATGCATTCTCTTCAGCTTCACACAATTTTAAGCAACTGTGATGCCATAATAAGGCACTAACACAGCAGCATGCTCTGCATACTAATTGCTGCATTTCCTATGCAGCCTCACTTCTGCCCAGTGGAACTTTCTTCAAAAAAAGCAATGCAAATTATTGCATTTGCTGCTGGGTTATATAACAGAACTTCACAGAAATGAATAAGGAAAACAATAACATCTTTCCCTCGGCCTTTACAAAACTATCAGCATGCCACATGTATTTTAGAAGAGGATACAGGATTGAGGACAGAGAATCTTTTTTTTCTTAGCTGAATGTGCCTTCTCCTCTTGTATTTACATAGTGGAGAATATTTTTAGGTGAAGAAAGAAATAAACCCTTATTTTCCCTGACAGAGTAGGAAAAACTGACTTGCTGCTTTGGTACACTCATCCTTATAACTGGTCCTGACAACAGCACAACTTCCCACTCACTTTGGACAGATTTAGAAACTAACACTGGGCAGACTTGCTGATGTCTCTGTGAAGCACTTCATCTGCCAAGATGGAGCTCAAGTTCAGCTCCCTAGGGTCGTGCCCCCTAAACCCAGTTAAGCTCAGTTGTGAAGTAATGTCATTGAATCAATGCGACTCACCAGGCACCCAAGGCAAAGCTGGATCCTCTGCTCTGCTGGATGCCTCACATATTCCAGCACAGGGCCTGGCATGAATGTCTCCTCTTTGCAGACTTCTAACAGAAAACAAATCTAACCTTTATTTTCTCATTTTGGGAGAAATTTATTCTTGACAAAGGAGCGAGGGAAGTTACAGGAACTGGAGGGTTCTTTGCAGAAGAGAGGTGGGGTGGGGGTTATGATATCCCCAAGATTCAAACTCCTTCTTCAGATTCAGGGTCTGGATTCTGGAAAATGTAGAAGGCAGCACAACCTCTACATTTTAAGAGAATTTGGTTTCATACCTGCATAATGGAATTTTAATAGGTGACATGCTTCTTGCAACGGCACCTCTTTATTACCAATGACTCGTACTGCTAAATGTGTCTGTGAGGAACAGATAATAAGGAGCTCTGAGACTCTTGCACGATGTATCTTCCCAGTAGGTAACAATTTATATCTGAAAAGGCTTCTGCATTAAATGTGGCAAAATGATCTTTTAAGTTCAACCGAACCTGGGTTTTTTGAATGGCAGCCTCGTTTATTGCAGTTACAGCCCAGTGCCACACTTGAAGGGTTGGAGGTTAAATGGAACAGACTCAGCCCAGCTCAGCTCCAAGGGTGTTGTTTACAAGCAGAAACAAGAAATCCTAATAAGACTCTAGGGGATAAATTAGAAATAAGAAGAAAAATCTCCCAATTAAAATTTTCCTAAAGCTTGAGGGCTTAAAGCCATTATGCAGTGGTCAGATCCAGATGTAAAAACAAAACAAATTCCCCGCCCAAATCTCTTAGCTGTGATGAGGCTGAGACAGAGCAACAGAGGGAGTACATTCAGAGCCAGACAGACTATAGGCAATCTGTTCTAATAATAGGTATGTGTCTAGACTTAGGGCCAAGTTCTGAGAAGCTACTGTTGTTAAAATCAGTTGGAACTCTGCTCCGGAAAAAAAAACTAAGCAAGGCACTTCAACATTTGGTCATAACATATTAAACACTGCACTCAGTAAAAACACACAAACGGACATCAAATGAATCATTTTTCACAGAAAAATCTGATTCTGACTGACTTTGTTTTACATGCTGAGTGATTAGATTGGGGTCTTGTTTATGTTGTAATTTTTTGTTTGAAAACTTGCTAACAGTTTTATCTTGGGGAATTCTGTTAGTCATCTACAGATTCTGGGCTAGGAATTGAGAGTTCTTGACTTACTGTCTGACTCATTGACAGGAACAAAAGTACAGAACCTACTCGTGCGAGCACTGGATGCCTACCAAAGTCTTGTTTAACTGTGGCTGTACTGTGCCTACTGTGTTTAAAGAGTAACTGTCCAGGAGCATGTAAAGAAAAGCATCAACTAAGTTTCTGTGTTTTATGTACTTTTAATTCTGAACATGCAATAGATAGAGTGCCTGAGAGAGACTTGAACAAATGCAAAATTTCTCAGTTTCTAGACCTCTCCAATTTTCAGTCTTTTATACAGTTCAAGTCTTTTGGGAGGACAAAGTTAACAGTTAAGCCTTACTAAAGTGAGAAACCATTTGTGCAGTGGTATAGAAGTTCAGATAATGCCAGGGGAATTTGAGTCTAGCCCCATCTGTAAGGTACCAAAATGAAGCAGCTGAAAATTTCCAGGCATATTAATACTACCCCACCTATTCTTGTACTTACTTAAAAGATATCCCATCCTTCACTTTGAATTCCCCTCAGTCCATGTATCTTTCACATCTTATTAATTTCATCTAGTATCTAAGTCAAGAAGTAGTAGTAAGAATTTCAGGTTCTTTGAACTGCACTAGAACACATATTCCAATTTCTACAAAAACCTTCTGAAAAGTTCAAGAATAAATGGATTATTTTAAAAGAATAATGCCTTCATTTTTACATTTCTGTATGTCTGTACAGAAGCAAACTTGACTTGCTACTGAACTCTCAAGTGGGCCTTAACAAGCCCAAAGCCCTGCAGCTCACTGAAAACTGTGCAGCCAGCCTGGACCTCTATCCTTTCAGAAATATAAGAGCGGTGTTCCAGAATGCTGGAATTTCCCTCATGCCAACTGGACATAAAAAAAAAAATCAGGAGCCAGTTCCTATCAGAAACATCTTCTCTACTTGTTGTACTCACCTCAATGTCAGTAGTGGAAGCCAAAGTTGCAATAACACAACTACCCCACTACCATGCCACCCCTCTAAGCATTTACAGCTTTCTAAGGTGAGTCAATATTACAACTTCTTAAAATTTCCCAGCTTTTCTGACCTTTACTGCTTCTTTTCAGGCTGACTGTCCTTTAATTTATATATACACACACACACACACACACACACACACACACACACAATAAACTGTTCTTCTGCATATACTCTGAGGTGAAAACAAGGCATTCAGAGGTTATCTCTCCTAGTTAACAAACAGCTCATTGTTCATTCTTATTAAGCAGCATGTAAATCTGTGAAAGGTGACCAGGGAAACTGGAAGCTTGCTGCCATCATAAATCTGCTCAGGTGCCTGCTAGAGGCACGACATGCTCTCTTGACATCTTTGTGCTCCTAAGGATTAACATTGAGTGCAGTAATAATAGTAATAATGATAATAATAATAATAAAGCACTAAGAAATAGGGAAGAAGAATGCATTTTATGTTAATTTTGTTAAAAATCCTCAGGACTTATTTTATGTTATTGTCAGGAAGCTGAGGGAGGTAAATAGCCTGGAAATCTCTCATGATTATTAATGAAGATGATATTGCTTGGTTTGGATTCCTATAAGTTACTGACAAAATTCTTATTCCATTGGTGTTCTATATTCCACTCTCTTTTCCCTCTCTGTCAGCCAGCATCTTTGTTTACTTTTGTTTGTATTAAAACAAAGATCATCAGTATCTGCTGAAAGACTTAACTGATGTCACCACGCCTTAGAGAATGTCATGAACTTTGCCAACAGTTTATCTACTGCCTGCCTTCATAGCTTTGTGCTTTCCAAGCCTGACTGAGATTGTGCTGCAATGCAGGGATCCGTTTCATTATGTTTTCTCTCCATTAGTTTTGGATATGACTAAATGATGAACAAAATCTGGGCAACCCCTAAGCTACACAAACTTGGCATCAGGATGTACCAGTCAAATCAAGGCTGTATCTCCAAAGAACAGTCACTTCCATGTATTGCTTTGCTGAAAAGTAGGATTTTCTTCATGCAGCAAGATATACAAAGATTTGCTATACTTCAGAGGTCCTATTGCAGAAGATACATGGATAAAGTGAGTACAAGCTGGCCAAGACACCAGGAATCTCAGGCATCCCAACAAGAATTCCCAAGGTAAATACAGCCTCAGTGAAGACTGCAGTGTTCTGGCATCTATTTTTTTTATTGGTTATGGAGCTAGGCAGACTAAAGGTATTTTGGTTATGCTGGCACCTCCATAATGTCTCTGTCTTCTCCATATGTATGCCCAAGCTATGGTTTCCCTGATTAATAAACATTTTGTTTTCTCAGACGTTCATTGACCGACTTTGCATAACCAGTTCTGAAGCAAAGGCTCACCTTCAGAGAAGATTATAGGTGAGTTTTTTCCTTGAGAGATACTTAAAACTAGTAGCTTTTCAGGAAAAATAGCACAAAAGGAAATGTATCAATTACAGTTTACACCCAAACAAGACTAACCCTTCAAAACAAAAATACTTTATTGCAATTTAGAAGTGATAATAGGAAGTGCTTGTTTGTACTGTGCCAGGATCTTAAGCGTCAGTAAATTTGAAGGATTTACTAAAACAGTAATGAGACTAAATTGGTTCACATTGTGACTCAGCAGGTCTTGAAATATGGAAGATTAGATGGGAAGATTAAATGTATGGGACCTAGGTACATCCCACAAAAAATAAATATGTAGATATTAAAGTAAATCAGACATAAACCTTATTATATAGAACATATTTTAATGTTCTTTCTTATTTTTAAATTCTTCTAAATCCGAAATACGTATTTTTAACTTCTGGTTTAAGACCTTGAAAAAATGATCCAGATTCCATTATTTTTGGCAATGAATTGCTATGAAAGTAGAAAGCTTGCATATTTCCAAATTTGCATTCTAAACAGCACTAAACTTTAGTGCTGAGAGGGACATTTGACTATTGTTTAAATGGTACATTAATAATTAACAATATACTTTTTGAAAAGCAGGAATAGTGGTATGGTGCTCCATTTTGGCTGCCATTAAAGCCTCAAATATTGGAAAAAACACCCCAGAGATAAATAAATCCCTATAAGACAGACGATCCTGAGCTTCTGTCATCTTGTTTTCTTTGGTTGTAATTCATATGTTATCTCTAAACCACACCCATTCCTATGTGTGTTTGAAAGACCCAAAATAGGCTTCTTGATGAGAATATGCAGAGTATTTGGATTCTGGATACATACACATGACTCTGTTCTGTGGCAGACACACGAAGATATGCACGTAAAAACTGTTGACACCACAAAAACAGAGAAGGCACTAAAAATGACAAATTACTGCTGACTGCTGCTAGTTTGATCAACAGTAATTTATAAAGGGAGTAGAACCTGAGGCAGGTAGAGAAAAGAAAAGCAGGTATGAAAATAAATTCTTATCTCTTATGTGCTAGCTCAAATTTAGCATCTTTAAGAGCTTACTTGAAGGCAAATTTAGACCCTGGTAGGGCAGTTAAAAACTCATCAGCAAGATGTTGCCGAAGAACCATTTTGAACGCCAAAGAAAACTTTAATATTAGAAGAAGAGATTAAAAAATACAGTGAAGGGAGTAATTGCATCCAGAATCTTTGGCACACAGAGACTTTCATGTTTAGCATAGAGCCTCCACACAAATCCAAGGGACTGAGTCAATCCCAACCGAACTCAGATGAAAGCAAATGGTTCTGCTGAATGAATTGAAGGAGTAATGAGAAGAATGAGAATAGAGCAAACAGGTGGAAATTGCCTGTGAGAGGATAGGCTGCGCTTGATATTGTCAATCTGTTCATACCTCAGCTTCCAAATACAAGCCACCTGAAGCTTGCGCTGAGCTGACAGAAAGGTATGCTTCACAGAAGTGGCACCAGAATACAAATAAATTGGATACCACTTAGAGACCTGAAAGCCATTGAAAAGCAGTGACATGAAAGGCAAATGCCACTGAGACAGCAATATTTTCTCTAGAGCACAGAAAATGTAAAAAAGAGAAGTATGAATAGTAAAAACAGGAAAGAATGCTGCATTTTGATAATGAAGTGCCATACATTTTCATTGAATTAAAGTAAATTCAAGACAGGACACTTTAAACAGGACTGCATTTCAAAAATCCCTCTCTATTGTTTTCTTGATATAATGTGCAGTATGGAAACATGAGAGGAACCAGCTGTGGATTGTAGTGTAGGCAGCTTTGTCTTCACCTGTTATTTCCATTTTGCCGTAAAATACTGAGATTAATATTTGTGTTGGAAGCACACTGTAAAATATTTCATTTTGCATAATTGTACTTTGTCTAATGTTTCCAAATGTCTCTTTTAATGAAACATTATTCCATGATACATTGCTATATTAAAATGTCTCATGACATTAGCAAGTTTAGAATGCTGGCATTTCCCACATAATACTCAGCTGAACACTTTTCCATAAATGCACACTTTTTAACCAATCCGGCATGTCTTGTTCATTTTTCATAATATTATGGCATATTACATCTAAAAAAAAAAAAAGCTTAGATACTTGCTTTTCAGACACATGAATTTCCAATTGCTATCAGAAATAATATAGCTGCTAAACCAGAATGAATCCAATTTAGACAATTTTGTTCAGATTATTGAATTGCTTTTTGCAAAACACATGAAAGCAGGTGACAGTCTCATGTTTCTTTTACAAATAATTTTAAGTGGCTTGGTTTTTTTTTTTCTTTTTTCTGTTTTTTTTTTTTTCTCTCAAAACCCTTACGTGCTTCATCTGCTACATCAGGACTGTTAATACCAAACTGTTCTTTCTCACTGCTCAACAAGACAAACACAGGGAGAATTACAATTGTGACTATGCAAGAAGTCAAACAACATAGAGGTCAGAAGCAGAGGGAAAAAAAAATGTGCATCCTAAAAAATATATCAAGGATTGTGTTGCAGGTTACTGGAACCTGCTGATTGCTCTGTGTGTGCAGATCTGTACAGGTGGAAAAGGAATAATGATGTGATAAAGTGCCTGGTTATGCAGCAAGCATGGTTAGAAGGATGACAGATAATTGCTGGAATGTAAATAGAATGGAAACCATAAAGTAAAAAAATTACTATTATTAGTTTTCATCTTACTGCTCCTAATTGCAACAGTAACTTTAAACAGATACAGAGGACATAAAATTCAGGCAGTAAGTGAATGAAAAGTTGTTCAGAAAACCAAAACCTCTTACAGTATATAAGTTACAAATTACTTCCCATCAGTCTATATTAATAACAATTTTAATGCAAGGCACAAATACTAGAAGATTATCATGTGCTAGAGGGAAAAAGGAGGTAGCATCAGCTACCCTGCTTCAGTTCCTGCAGCAGAAGGGAAATAACAGAATTTACAAAATAGACATTTCCAAAACACTTCTTTGTTGCTTTGGAGAAAGTCATATTTCCTTCTCCAGACCTGGCAGCAGTTTAATGCTGAGCATGTGAGCATCCAAGATGTGGATACGTTCAGAAATACCTTAATACCACAAGATGAGCTGCAAATGCCACCAACATTTTGGTTGCAGTTGTGGCTGATCTCCCAAATGGTCTGTGTTCAAACAGCTATAAATTATTTCAGTAAAGTAACACACTTGATTAAACTCTGACCCACACCAACAGTGTGTGCATGCATATGCATTCATTACAGACACAAAAATACATCCATCCCCCTGCCCCTCTCTCTTTTGACATAAAGCACTCACACATGCTGCTGACCTCTGACTACAGTTTGTCACTACTTTGACCAGCCTCTGGACCCAACACCAAGTTTATGAAGACTTAAATTAAAAAATACCCCAGAATTAATTGAAATTCTGTTAAGAAAACAATTGCTCTATTTTCTGTTACATGCTATTGGTAGATATAGATATAAAAACTGTTTTTAAAGTATTTATTATGCTACTGAAGTGAAAGGCTGTCTCTGTAGCTGCTTTATGAGCCTACAAAGCTGCATTATTGGAGGTTCAGTTCTATGTAGCTGGTGGCAGCAGAACCCCAGAACTGCACAGAGACCCACATGTGCAGATAAAAGCTGTGCTGACTGCGTTTGCAAATTTGCATTTGCAAATCCTCTCTGCTTTGCTGGAACAGATTTTATAATTACAAAACTGCAAATGAAAATGGTGGTTCTGGAGGTAATTGTTTCTTATATTGTCGGTCTCCATAAATATTACAAGACTGAGGTACTGCCAGCAGAGACAGATGAGTCACCTAATATATTGCCAATAAATATTTTTGAACTTTTAAGTGGTTTTACTCCAATCCTGCTTTCACCCCTTTGAATTTACTTCTGTGAACATTTGGAGCAGTAAAATTTTGCTGGCAAAGGTTTAAAAGCATATGCATGATTGTCATGGTAGCTCCTCCTGGTGGACCACAGAATATTTAGGATTGAAAGTGCTCACAAAAATAACTACACCTTCTGATACCAGAACTGCTGTCGCATTATGCTGGTCAGAAAAAAAGGAGCTATCTCAAATAATTGTTTTCTCATTGCTGACAGGTGCAACTGCTGTTTCTGCTTCTTTCTCTGCCTTTATCTCCAAATACTAATGAGAGCAGCCAAGGCTTCAGGGTTCCCTCCTGCATGCTCATTGCCCAAAACTCTATTCAAATGAAAAGAGGAAATGAAGGACACACTTGATATTGATGCTGCATGCCCCAATTCCATGAACATGTCCTTGGATGTTTACTCTTTTGGCATATTCTTGTTCATAAAAGGAAACTGAGCTAAACAGATTCTCTCTGTCAACTCAATGTTAATGGTCCATTTTATTTGCTTTCCTTGTGAGTGGGAGCAGAGAGAGCCTTAATATGAAGAAAAAAACCCTGAAATGAAAACATTTTCATGTTCTCATTAAGGTGTACAATATGGAAGAAATATAAAATATTTGTGTATTATAGGCATAGAGGAATACTAGCTGAGTACACTATTGGGCAGTAAACAGAAGGACACTACAGCTGTTTTCTACTTTGAACCTGCCTTACCGCCAAACCACCAATGAGAAATATTTTATTTTAACTCTTGTCCAACAAAAAAAACCTCAAAAGAAATGGCTGTCTTGAGGAGCTGGGAAAGTCCAATTAGGCCTAGTTGTAATTTCAGATTTGATGACTAACCACACAGAAACATAATGCAAAAGAAAACATTATTAAATGTATTCTTCTCTTAAGATACTGCTAAAACAAAGGGAATGGCTCAATTAAGTACCTGCGCTATAGCACACATATTAACTGTTCCTATAATTACACTGAGTCCCTTTCTGTGAAATTGATCACTCTGACCATAAAATGAGACCTTTACCTCTTTCTGCACTCTTATTAATTGCACGACACTTCACTGGTTCTTGTTGAACTGAAGCTGCAGAATTAGGCCACAGAAAGGTCACTTTCATTCCTTTCTGCTTATGTGCTAATTAATGAGATCTAAAAAGCAGCTTGTGTCTCAAAGCAGGGTGGATTAGATGTGCAAGGAACTACCCAAGCTGTGGGAGTAGAAGCAATGCAAGTCTGTGTGGTCAAGGCTGTGACTATACCACATTGAGCTTGACATCCTGTTTCATGAGCCCTCTTCACAAGTGGGTCTTCATTTATAACCATTCAACAAATCTACAAGATTATTTATGAACATTCCCAAATTTTCCTGTGCTAATTGCCATACAGAGAAAAAAACTGGCCCTACCCCATAATAGCAAAGCTATAAAAAACTGGAAGTTTCGGCAGCTCAGCACAGGCAGCAGGAAGACAGAGCTACACTCTGCCAAGTAATTTTCAGGTGATAAAAGCATATGAGCTATCATAGCCAACTTCTCCTGCATGGGACTATCATCTACTCTGTAAATGAGGATGTTTCCCTACTCTGGTCAAGAAATTTGATCTTCCAGCTCTGTCTAGAACATCAAAAAGTGGGATGTCTAAGAGAAAACATTACACTACAGTCTGTATCGAGCCCTTACAGAATATTTCCCTTAGACTTGCATTATAAGTCCTTTGTTTTATCCTGTCCACTGTTTTCCTGGTATGGGTACCTTGAGTCAGGTTCAAACCTCTATTTTTCTGCAGAATGTCCAATTAGAGCATGCCATTATGACAAAATTCTTGCACAGGTAACCAATATGGAAGAGAAAACACTATGTAAATGTGACTGAAGTGCTTTGGTACCATGGATATAAGCAAAACTGAGTCCTTGAATTCCAGCTGCTTTTGTGTCAGTTTTGGCATTTATTTGGCATCTTCACAGCTTATTGTGCTGCTAAGGCCAGGAACCTGTTTTATAGGGTAACTGCAGGCATGTGTTTCAATATATTTGAGAACTGTGCCTATTATGGCTAACTTTTTATCCCTGCATGTGCAATATGAACCTGCTAAAATAATTTGTCAGATCAAAACAGTTTTTTAGTTCATTAGGTAGGTGACATTCACTGTTCAGACTCATCTATATATGACCACACTAGCAAATATCTTCCATCAGACCCAAGCATGTAAAACTTGAAATACATCTTTCTTTAATGCATATTTGCATATAAGCTGTCAAACCTTCACGCATTGCAGAAAATAAGTGTTAGGATAAAATTACAAATAAACCCCCTCCTATGAAAAGTAGATAAAGGTACAACCAAGTACCAGTACTTTAACCAAGTTAAAGTAGGGGAACTGTAATATAGTATAAGATAAAATAGTACACATGGTTTTTTTGGCTCTATACACATGATTTTGTCACTCATCAGTGCAGAGAAAGGGCCAAGATATTTTATGCATGGGGACCTGATAACACTGCCTACCCATCACCATTTTTTCACTCATCCAAATTCTGAAGGTCAGATGTGATCCATTCAGCATATCCAATAGATATCCCTGCCTCGCAGTCTGCTTCTCCAGTGCAGTCCTTATCAAAAGATATGGCACCTGCATTTGCAGCACCTTCCATCACCCAGAGCAACTCACACCAGAGTGCAATGCAATGCAATGGCTTCACCCTGCAACACCTCGAGCAGGTGGACGTCTGTGTACTACACAAGTCTAGATCAGGCCTGTAGGATTCCTTTAATTACAGCTCTTGGTTGCAGAAGCAGGAATGCTGCACTGGATTTGCTCAATAGTCCATTTCTTAATCCTGGTGATGGCTAATACCACAGGCTTTGGAGGAAAGCTTTTACATACAAGTCACTCCTTTCTTGTCTGCCACAAGTGAGATTGATGTGGAGTGCAGAAACCTACCCATGGCTAATCCCAGTACAGAGTGCTGGAAAATGAATCCCTCTTATTACACCAGCTATTACCCTGAGTATTTCTCCACCATGGAAAGCAATTGCTTTCTGATCTCTGAGGTGATCTGTTTGCCCTGAGGCAAATGGACTAACAACCCTTGTAACAATCCAACACAAGATAGAAGAGTATCTATTCAACCAGCACATTTCTATGTAGCCAGTCAAATTAGACTTCACAAAATAATGGACGCTCTTAAATCAGAACATGAAAACATAACTAATAAGAAATATATTGTGCATAACACGGATAAAGCATTTAACAGATTGCTGGCTTCCTGACACTCACCCTCTGGGCTTATATGCCATGAATGAAATTGCTGCTGTGGCTGTCAGTAGGTTTTCACATTTGTTCCTTACATACTGAAGCAGTCAGATTTAATTGGTGAAAAGAAATGACAGTGAGTTCAGAAGCTGTAGAAGAGTTAGATTAAATGTTGTATTACAAAAAGAAAAGTTAACCTTAACTCCAAAACCTGCAGGAAAGCTTTGTGTGGAGAGAAGAACAGCATGTATTTTAAATAAACTACAATATGTGTACATATATATTTAGATGAGAATGAGCTGTGGCAGAGGCACTTCCCTGCTTCATAGCTGAGAAATTTTGAAGGATATAAACTATAATAAGCTGTGATAAAAAATGGGAATGTTTTCTTGATAACTTTTTCTGTATTAGAATTCTGCTTGGTTTTGTTACTTCAAAAGTTGATTATACAGTATTTAAGAACTACCCCTCTGCATTTAACACTTCTACTGCCAACATCACATACAACAATGCCTTGCTTAGCCTACAGAAGTTTGGCCAACATATTGTTGCCCTGTTGGAAAATATAATATAACAGGGACACACCCTCATTTCCCAATTGAAATGACTTAAAGAATGAATACTGGCTACTGCTGAAAGGAACATTTCTCTCTAAGCCCTGAAAATGTGATGATTAGTCTAGAAGGAAAAGTTTGGGTGATTTTTTTTTTTTAATTTAAAAAATATTTAAAAAAAAATTACTGCTAGCTATTTCTTACCAGGAAAAATACAGGTTGTCACATCTGCACATTTCTAGAAATGCGTGTCCTTGTG
Organism: Regulus satrapa; assembly: GCA_013396955.1. Lineage (NCBI taxonomy): Eukaryota > Metazoa > Chordata > Aves > Passeriformes > Regulidae > Regulus > Regulus satrapa. The sequence continues at coordinate 304,244 of VWZN01010524.1, read as the reverse complement.
GTTGAGAGGCTGAAAATGCTCCTGGTGGGCTCTGGTGTTCTGTGCAACCTGTCAGGTAACAATCCTGAAGGCAAGAGAACTTTATTGTGAGAGGGCATCCTGCAGAGAGAAATTGTTTATTTCCAACACAATCTGCTAGAATTTTTTGCCCTCCATCAAAATTCTTCTAGGCTGACAGAACTTTTGAAAAGTGCCCTGGAGGATGTCCTCACCCTCAGAGACTGGTCAAGCTACAAACACGCTTGCTGTCCCTCCTTCTGTTGGACCTTGCTGCTTGGGCTTTGCACATGAAAAGCAATTTAATTTCAAGTTTTAGCCATCTTGCAGCACGGAGAAGACTGACACCCCTGAACAGAAAACTACACAGGAAGCTTATACATGGCCTGACCCCTGTCCTCATGGCTTAAAATAAAGTAATTAATGACTATTCTCAATATACATTTCTAGGACTATAATAACTTTGTTAACACAAGTTAGTTTTGAAGAGCAAAGCAAAACTTTTAGGAGAATACCAGCTAGTTGTTCATGATTTCTTTGTCCAAATCCCACTGTATTTCTCTAAGTAAGAATCTATCTGCAGAAAAATGCAAGCAAATTGTCATGATGTTTTACCTACCAGCAATTTAACAGCCACCTCCAATTCCCAAATGAAACTTGAAGTAAAAACACTACAACTAGGTTAATTTGAGGGCTCACAATTTTCATTTCAAAGTTTTTTTTTTTTAACATTAATTTGTCCTGAGGCATAAATGAAATACAGACAAACCGTATTAGATTTTAATTTGCTAAAAGTAGATTACAGGCTTTCTCCACAGAGATGCTGAATACTCAGTTTTCACAGAAGTCAACTTTTTTCCCCACAGTAAAGGCAGCAATAGCAGGTACCCACTGAGAATTGCAAAGGAGAATTTTTCAAGAGGTCAACCTGTAAAGTGCAAACATCCTGTCTCTGAGCCAACAATGTAAAACCAGTACAGAAATATAGGTTTAGCAGAGCTAAACTTGGCATACAATTGATTCTGTCTTTAATGAAATGCTTGAATTTAGAGGAAACCTGTTTATCCAATATCTAGGCTGAAAAAAATCTAAGCTTTCTTCCCCTATATTGTTATTTTAGATGCTTATCTTGTCCTATGTAGTGACATTTCTCAAATCTGACCAACCTGAAGGGCAGACATGTACGTGAACACAGTGGGAGAACTTCAAGAGACACTGAATTTCAAGTGACACACTGCTGAATCCAAGTGACTCTAGTTAACTAGATCAAGGGACAAGCTGTTTCCATATTAGGCTCTTTAGGGTTTGTAACCCCTTAATGTTGCAGAAGCCTCTTTACGGAAGGAGGCTTTGAAACCAGAAATGGTAAGGTAAATAACCTTGGCTAGAAACCTAGACAATAAACAGATCCAAGGTCTTCAAAACTCTGGGCACATGAGTTGATTTGCTGCTCTCCATTTCAATTACTAATGATTTTTTCCAACTGAAGACAAAAACATGACACTCAAAACCTATCTCATGATTGCCCTAGGGACCGCTTTTCCTGCAGAAGGGTGGGTAGGAAGAAATTTCTTTGCCTTCAGGCTCCCTCCATACAAGAGTGGCTCCAATAAGACTGTACTATAAAGGACTTTCCTTTTAGCCTGCATCCTGCAAAAGAGTGTCTCAAGTGATATTTCATGTGTCTGCTTTGAAGCAGGAAGAGTCAGAGAAGGAAAAGAAGGAGTCATTAGTCATTCTGCTTTGGAATAACCATGAAGTTCATGTGCATCCTCCAGCTCTTTCCTCATTATTATCTTCAACCTTGTGAGGGCTTCCAGGGTACCTGATATCCAGAGGGAAGTTACTCTACTCCTACACCTATTTCGTGGAGTTCTCTATGACTGCCAGTGAAAAAGGCCAGATTCATTATTAAACACAAAGAGATTTCAAAGTCCCTTACTCAGAATCCAAGAGTGTTTGCCTTCCCTTCCTTCCACTGGCAAGTCAATCCGAAACAGAACAACATTCTTCTGGGAAAAAAACCAAAACCCCAAACCTAGTTTTCTCTGAATCACAAATGAGCATTTATGTTTAGTTATTAAAAACGCAAATATTTTCCACATAAGCATTCCTCTCACTGATATCTTAGCCACAAAGTGCTAGTTTTCTAGCGATTCCTGTCTTCTTTTCTAACTGATTTCCGGCAATTCTTTTTTCTACCCCACTTACTCTGAAATGTGCTTTCTGAACTGCAGAGTGTAGAAGCCCCAGCTTGTAAAGCAAAAACTACAAGTCTCCTGAAGTGACTTTCCAATTTAGATAGTAGGTAATTACTGTAGTGTTCTCTGCTTTCTGCAGCCATTATGGAGAACACCTGCTGCATCCACTTGGGGTCGTTTTTGGTGATCCAAGGTAAAAGACAGGTTGCTAAGGGTCCTCACAGTCTGTCTCTGTAATCACATAAAAATCATGCAAAATCCTAATTAATAAGAAATGGAGCAAGAAACTTTTTCTATGAGTTCACATGAGAATCTTAAAAAAAATGTCTTCCTCAGGAAGGAATTTACATTTTCTCTATAAGAATTAATTGTTCACTTCCTCAGGTTTTACCCATGTTCTCAGATTTAAAGGCCTACACTCTACCAGCTGTATCTGAAATAATTCTCTCCTGTTGGAAGACTCTTCCGCACTGCCTTGCAGGGAGAGATCTATAAATGGCTTATTTCCTCATCAGTTGAGGAATCCTTGTCAGACACAGGCAAGATGAAGATCTGCATGCCTGGTTAGTGGAAAAACACAATAGTATCACACAATGAAACAATAAATGAGCCAACATGCCAAACCAAACAAATAAAAAAATCCAGTGAGATAAACTAGTTTTAGATAGAAATAATCAGAATTAGATAAGAAGGGGGAAGACCTCCCTTTCAAGCAACTATGTAACCTCTCAAGAATTTTTTTTAACCTAAAGCAACTTCAATTGCAGGAAGTTTCCAGACTTACCTGCAACTGAAATAATACATATATGGTAAGAACCTGAAGAAATCTTTTCAAAAGATACATCCTTTTTCCTGTCACAGAAATGAAATGAGAGGTTATAATATTTAAATTGGGCAGGTACATTTCTTTCTCTGCCATATTACCATCATATTCAGGACTGCATTCATTACAATGTAGGCATTAGCTTCAAACACTTGAGTTACAAATGCAGTAAGAGAGAGGAAAGGCACCAGAGCAACAAATTCTTTGGATCCAAGGAAGACTATAGCCCCGATCTTTTAAGATATGTTATTTTAGCATTTTAGCTGGACAAAAATCAGCAAGGTGTGGCTGATATCTCTCCAGTGCATTATATTCTACTTCCATGTAAAAATCCTTGATCTTATTTGAAAGTGTGTTGTAATGCTAATAGGGACCACTATGATTTCTTCTCTCTTACGGTACAAATGTAAACTTTGTATTACATTTTTTCCCCTGTACAC